>JAJOOO010024855.1:0-15736 GCA_029582685.1 Solanum piurae | reverse complement strand
TCAAGTTATATGCTTGCATCCTGTTGTTTTTCAAAAATTGTTAAACAAGTGTAATGTACATACCTAAAAATAATTCCATTATTAGTATCAAGTTCTAGCACCAGATTCTCCCTTATCCCTGAAACAATGGGGGAATCAAGTTATATGCTTGCATCCTGTTGTTTTTCAAAAATTGTTAAACAAGTGTAATGTACATACCTAAAAATAATTCCATTATTAGTATCAAGTTCTAGCACCAGATTCTCCCTTATCCCTGAAACAATGGGGGAATCAAGTTATATGCTTGCATCCTGTTGTTTTTCAAAAATTGTTAAACAAGTGTAATGTACATACCTAAAAATAATTCCATTATTAGTATCAAGTTCTAGCACCAGATTCTCCCTTATCCCTGAAACAATGGGGGAATCAAGTTATATGCTTGCATCCTGTTGTTTTTCAAAAATTGTTAAACAAGTGTAATGTACATACCTAAAAATAATTCCATTATTAGTATCAAGTTCTAGCACCAGATTCTCCCTTATCCCTGAAACAATGGGGGAATCAAGTTATATGCTTGCATCCTGTTGTTTTTCAAAAATTGTTAAACAAGTGTAATGTACATACCTAAAAATAATTCCATTATTAGTATCAAGTTCTGGCACCAGATTCTCCCTTATCCCTGAAACAATTGTAAATGTATAGTTATAGTGCATGAGTAATTTTAGAGTTCGGGCGATATAGTGATAAGCAATAAAGATTTGGATTGAGAATTTTATTGTGCTTTGACGTGGATATGGTAGCTAGTGATTGAAGAATGCTCATGTAATCTTAATCATCCCCAGTTCCAACTTGTTCCTTTCAAAATATTCTTTACTCAAGGCTTTGGTAAATATGTCAGCAATCTACTTATCAATGGTACAAAAGTTCATTGAAATCAAACCGTTTTCTACATTGTCTCTCAAGAAGTGATGTCTAATGTCAATGTGTTTTGTTCTTTTGCGATGAATTGGCTTTTTGGCTATGTTGTTGGCGCTTGTGTTATCACTAAAAATTAGAACACATTCAATGTTTAATCCAAAATCCTTGAGTTGTTTTATACAAAGATGTTGAGCACAACATGAAGTAGTCGCTACGAATTCAGCTTCAGCAGTAGATAAAGTTACAGAGTTTTGTTTCTTTGTTGTCTATGATATTAGACATGATCCAAAGAAGTGTTCCATACATGTAGTACATTTTTTATCCACAAAGTATTATGCATAGTCAACATCAACATAACCTACCAATTCAAAATTGCTTCATTTTGGATACCGTAGTCCTAGGTCAGTGGTGCCCTTAAAATACCTTAGAATTTGTTTGACTTCCTTTAGATGAGGTTCTTTAGGATTTGCTTGGAACCTAGTACAAAGACGCGCACTGAAGGCCTGCTAGTTGTAAGGTATAGAAGTGATCCAATCATGGCTCTGTAAAGTTTTTTCTCCACATCTATACATGTTCCTTCTAGATCTAACTTTGTGGTTGTGGAAATAGGAGAATTTTTTTCTTTTGCATCTTCCGTCTTGAATCATTTTAGCAACTCCTTCACATACTATTTCTGATGGATCAGTGTTCCGGACGAAGCCTGCTTGACTTGAAGTCCCAAAAATATATTAGTTCCCCGATCATGCTCATTTCAAACTCATTGCTCATTAATGCTGCAAAGTCCTTTATGAGTGTTTTATTTGTCGCTCCAAAGATGATGTCATCAATGTATACTTGTACAATCAGTAGGTCTTTCCATTTGTTTCTAAGAAATAAAATATTGTCAATTTTACCTCTTGTGTAATCATGACTTAGAAGGAATTTTGACAGCCTTTCATACCATGCTCTTGGAGCTTGTTTCATGCCATAGAGAGTTTTATCAAGCTTATAAATATGGTCAGGATATATAGTCAATTCTTTCAAACCCTGTTGGTTGTTTCACAAATGCCTCTTTTAAGAATCCGTTTAAAAAGACACTTTTCACATTCATTTGATATAGTGTGAACTCCATGTAGGCAACAAAGGCTATAAGGAGCCTCACTACATCAAAAATGATCTTTAGCGGTAGTTAATTAACGGCAATAGCTTAACTTCCACTAAATATGTACTTTTAGTGGCAATTAACACTCTTTATATATGCCCGTAAAGCCTTTAGCGACATTGGATCCAATGACGATTAACTAATGTCGGTAAAGACTTTAACGCTCTTTGTTAATGTGTATATTTATTGCCGCTAAAAGGTGTTTTTGTTGTAGTGCCTAATTGCTTCTAGTCTTTCCACTGGTGTGCATGCTTCATCGTAGTTTATGCCTTCCTCTTGATTGTATCCTTGAACTACCAGCTTTGCTTTATTTCTTGTCACAGTTCCATGTTCATCTAACTTGTTCCTCAAGACCCATTTAGTTCCAATAATGGTTCTATTTGATGGCCTTGGAACCAAGTGCCAAACTTTGCTTCTCTCAAATTGATTCATCTCTTCTTCCACGGCAATGATCCAATCTGCATTGACCCTATGTATTTTGATGCATCGAAGCGCACCAAAATCTGGTAATATCCTAAACTAACAAGATTTCTGTAAGTTTTCCTTCTTTTTTTTTTTGAATAAAAATGATGTAGCACTTGAACTTTTTTATTGGTCCGACTAATTTAGATTTTCATCACGTAAAGCCCCATTTGGGGGGGGGGGGCGAGAGGGGAGCGCTTCCTACTAAGGATTTTTCTATAATCAAGACTCAAAATCCGATATCTCATATTAAAGGAGGAGTAGCCTCATCCACTATACCATATTCGTTGGTGGTGCTATGGTCTTAATTATAGTGGAAGATTTTTGTTTGTTTTGTTTATATTTTCCAACATTTACTTTTCTAATTCAATTTCCAGATATGGGTAGCTATTTTTCCTAACAGGAGTGTAGACAATAAAATTCGCATTGAGAAAACAATAATCATGAACGGAAAAATATCACAAAAATCATATTTATTGATTTCAAAGTGTGAGCGTTACAATCTCTATTATTCCTTTGATTTGTATTTTCATATATAATTCAAGGGCTCTTGAGCGTGAGCTTCAATTTGTTCTTGTCTTGATCTTGATTTTTATGCTTGACCTTGATCTTGAATTCAAGGGCTTTGGAGCTTGTTCTTGAATTTTTGATGAACTTGTACTTGATTTTATGGATTAGATGAACTTGATATGGACTTGAACTTGATGATCTTGATCTTAAATTCAAGGTCTTTTGGACCTTGTTCTTGAATCTTCGATGACCTTTAACTTATCTTGATCTTGACTTTTATTTGAATTCAAGGGCTCCGAGCTTGATCTTGAATCTGGTGGTCTTGATTTTGATCGTTCTTTAACTTGAATGCTTTAATTCTTGAACTTGTAGTTTGTAGAGAAATCTGCGGCTTTTCATCTACACCTTTATATAGCTTCTTGTTAGAATTCTTGGTCCCTTTTCTGAATTTTGAGGACCCTAGTTATAGTTATGGACTAGAGGAGTTGTGATAGGAACATGTTTCCCTTTGGCCAATCAGATTTAAGTGACATGACATATGGGCTTTACGAAGTGGACTTGTCATTTTGACACATGAAATAATCCTATTAGCTTCTTTGTTTTACTTGGCATGCCACGTCATTTGCCACGTAGCACCAAAATGAGCCTCTAGGATTAGATGTCATTGAGCTTAGCAAACTGGCCCATATGTTGTAGCTCAAATCAATTAATATAATCCTAATCATTTTATAAAATTATTCTTAATAAATTTTAAATGATTACAAATACCCCTACTTCAAGTCTTGTCGAAATATCTAATCTTTTGAAGACTAGGCTGGAAGTATTAATTAATCTCCAATCACAATAATCCTCATAGCTCAATGCAAAGAATATATCAGAATTTGATTTAGATGTTCACTTGACAACTATATTTGATTATAGAAAGAAGAGGGATCAGCTCACATTACCTTTAAAACTATTAGGAATAACTTAATTCCTACTTATATCATTCTTCCAACAACTATATCTTTCCAAGTTTTGCACGTGACTAGGAGCTTTTGTTATTTGCAGGTGATTTAGATGTTCACTGGACAACTTCTCCCAATTTGGTCCTATTAGGAATTAACCACAACCACATTCATCTATAAATAGACCTTATGTTTTCAATCTGTGAACATCAATTCAGAAAAGTTGTAATTCGTTGGATCTATTTCTACCGCTAAGAAGTATCTCCTGTAATATTTATTCTTTTTCCTTTTGTATGTGATATTTCTCCACCCTTTTCTTTGTCTGTTTTAGGCCGTAAATTGATATTGGTTTTTATCAATGCCATGTAACGGAGAAATTTATCATAACATCAGAATTTAATTTTAGGTGTGAATGATTGGTTTAACGTCTTCGCTTTTTGAGGCTTGATGAGATTCCGAATACTTGAGTATAAGATATGAAGGGATGTGTTTAACGTCCCCGCCTTGAGACCACAAATTTGAGGCTTTATGAGATCCCAAATACTTGAGCATAAGGTATGAAAGGACAAATTTTGTCCATCTATGGAATGAAAATTTAAAGATCCTTTAAATTCATGAAAAGATCAGCTTAAGGTACAAAGGGGCAAATTTTATCCACCTTAAGACATGGAAATTTAAACATCCCTTTAAGAGACTCATGAAAAGACCGGCATAAGATGCAAAGAGACAAATTTTGTGCACATTAAGACATAGAAATTTAAAGATCCTTTTAAAGATAAATTTATGAAAATACCAACTTGAGGTGCAAAGAGTCAATTTTTTCCACCTTAAGGCATGAAATTTTAAAGATCTTTTAAGGATAAATTCATGAAAATACCGGCTTAAGGTGCAAAGAGAAAAATTATGTCCACCTTAAGGCATGAAAAGTTAGATATCCTTTTAAGGATATATCTCTGAAAAGGCTAGCTTAAGGTGCAAAGGGATAATTTTGTCCACCTCAAGGCATGAAAATTTAAATATCATTTTAAGAATAAATCAGTGAGAAGGCCAGCTTAAGGTGCAAAGGGACAATTTTTTCCACCTTAAGCCATGAAAATTTAATAACTTGCATACTTGAGGTTTTGAAGACTTCAACTTGCATATTTGGATGATTTAAAGACTCCAACTTGCAGACTTAGAGGATTTGAAGAGTTCAACCTGCAGACTTAGAGGATTTGAAGACTTTAACTTGGAGGATTTGATGAATTCAACTTGCATACTTGGAGGATTTGAAGATTTCAACTTGTAGATTTGATGAATTTGAAGACTTCAACTTGCAAACTTGAAGGATTTGAAGACTTCAGCTTGAATAGACTTGATGAATTTGAAGACTTCAAATTGCAGATTTAAAGAATTTGGAGGCTTCAACTTGCATACTTGGAAGATTTGAAGACTTCAACTTGAAGCATTGATGAATTTGAAGTTTTTTACTTGCAAACTTGATTGATACGAGACTCCATCTTGCAGACTTGAACTTGCTGACTTGATGAATTTGACGTCTTTAACTTGGAAACTTAATTGATATGATACTCCATCTTGCAAACTTGAACTTGAAGACTTGAAGATTTGATGAAGTTGAAGTCTTCAACTTGCAAAATTGATTGATACAAGACTCCATAGGCTCCAACTTACATAATTGATTGATTTGAGACCCCAACTTGCAGACTTGAAGAATTTGAAGAGTTCAACTTACAAACTATTGATCGATCTGACACTCCATCTTACACACTTAACGAATTTGAAGACTTCAACTTGCAAACTTGAGGAATTTTGAAGAATTCAACTTGCTGATGTAGAGAATCTAGAGACTTCAACTTTTATACTTGGTTGAATTTGGAAACTTCAACTTTATTAGAAAAAATCATATTTCTTATGGGTTTTACCCCATCGAGTCACCACCATATTTTTTAAGTGTGAAGTTTGAAGTGAGATTACTTATATATTTAACTTTGATGTGGCAGATCAAGTGGGAACATATGATATTTTGACACTCATGCAACTGAACTTAGAATATTATTTCAAGTGCCTACGTACCTCAGTGAAGAGGATCAAGTCACAACATAGTTCTGGAATTTGACTTAAATTTGAGATCTTTGCAATTTGAATATTAACTTGAATGTGGCAAGTTTCACAATTTGAAGGTTTAGCTCGAATTTGATGAGCATTGTGACATATAGTTTAGCCTCATTCCTTTAGGAAAATTTTAACTTGAAGATTTAACTCAAATTTGAAGAGCTTTCTGACATATAGTTTAAACTCGTGTTTTGAGTAGCATTTCAACTTGCATATTTAACTCAAAATTGAAGAGGTTTGTGACATACAGTTTAAGCTCGTGTTTCGAGGAGCATTTCAATTTGAAGATTTAGCTCAAATTGAAAGAGCTTTATGACATATAGTTTAGTATTGTGTTTCGAGGAGGATTTCAAATTGAAGATTTGGCTCAAATTGAAAGAGCTTGATGACATACAATTAAGCTCGTGTTTCAATGAGAATTTCATCTTGAAGGTTTATCTTGAATTAAAAGAGCTTCTTGATATGAAGGTTTAGATCAAATTTGAAGAGCTTTACAACTTAGAGTTTTAGCTCGAATTTAAAGAGTCTTGTGATATACAGTTTAGACTCGTACATCTAGAAGCATTATAACTTGTAGTTTAGGCTCATGTGATGAGGAGCATTATAACTTGCAGTGTAAGCTCATCTATTTAGGAGCGTCTAGATATACATTGACTCTTCAAAGTCATCTTCAGATACAGACTTGCCTCCACTTTGGAGTTCTTCTAGATCTTCACCTTCGTAAAGCCCACGGACAGGAGATCGTTGATCTCCTCTTATAGTCATGCTTAATTCCATGTCATGTGAACGAGTTGCTAACTTTTTTAATGTATTGAGATTTACTCCTTGCAATATATTATAAAGACCCCAATTCATGCCTTGAATGCATATTTCAATGCTAGAAGTTTCACGAAGGCGATCTTTAAGGCTCAAACTTCTCCAGCGATTGATAAAGTCAACAACTAGCTCATCTTCACATTGACGAGCCTTTTTAAATTCAATCATACTAACGACACGTGGTGTGCTATACAAACGATTGAGGAGCTCTTGCTCTAACTGTTCCCAACAATCTATATAATCAAGCTCAAGGTCTGTGTACCAGTCGTCAAAGACATTTTCTTTGAGAGACCAAACAAACTGTTTGATGAGATAATCACCATACGTCCCATCATCATTGCAAGCCTCGATAAAGTGCATTATATGTTGTTTGGGATTTCCTTTTCCATCAAATTGTTGGAGCTTAAGAGGTTGATAGCCCTCAGGCATTTCCAAGTTATCAATCCTCTATGTATACGACTTTGCGTATGTGAGAGAAAATTTGGACAAGGGATTTAATTGTTTTTCAATGGCCTTTATGATGTAGTCCTTCAATTGATCAATAGGAATCAAATCTTCAGCGGAGAGATGAATCTCTTTGATCCTTGTTTTCTTTATGCAAGATTCTCCTTCGTCTTCAATTCTTGGAAGCTTCAGAGATGCTTGACTCGATCTTCTATCAATCATTTTATGCATCTTATTTGTTAGTTTGGAAATTTTAACAACTTATTTGTGTGCGCACTTTGACAAGCCTTCAATTGCTTTAGTCGAGCATGCTAGTTGTTCGTCTACAGTGGAAGACATTTTAATATTATTCAATGCTTGAAAATTTGAGATGAGAGGTAAAGATTGTCCCACTAGATGTGCCAGAATTTGTAGACGGTAAAATTTGCGCTGAGAAAACAATAATCAAGAACGGTAAAATATCGTAACAATCATATGTATTGATTTCAAAGTGCGAGTGTTACAATCTCTATTATTCCTCTGATTTGTCTTTTCAGATATAATTCAAGGGTTCTTGAGCTTGATCTTGAATTTGTTATTGACTTGATCTTGATTTTGTTGTTGAACTTAATCTTGAATTCAAGGGCTTTGGAGCTTGTTCTTGAATCTTCGATGAACTTGAACTTGATTTTGTGGATTTGATAAACTTGATATAGACTTGAACTTGATGATCTTGATCTTGAATTCAAGGGATTTTGGAGCTTGTTCCTGAATCTTCGATGAACTTGAACTTGAACTTTATCTTGATCTTGATTTTTATTTGAATTCAAAGACTTCGAGCTTGATCTTGAATCTGGTGGTCTTGATTTTGATCGTTCTTTAACTTGAATGCTTGAATTTTGAACTTGTAGCTTGTAAAGAAATATGTGGCTTTTGTTCTATGAGCTTTCTCTAGCTTCTTATTAGAATTTTTTGTCCCTTTTCTGAATTATGAGAACCCCTATTTATAGTTGTGGACTAGAGAAGTTGTGATATGAATAGGTTTACCTTCGGGGAATCAGATTAGTGACATGACATATGAGTTTTATGAAGTGGCTTGTCATTTTGACATATGACATGATTCTATTGGCTTCTTTGTTTGACTTGGCATGCCACATGATTTTCCACATGGCATCAAAATGGACCACTAGGATGAGATGACATTGGGCTTTGCAAACTGGGCTCATATATTGTAGTCAAACCAATTAATTTGAAGTTTAATTAAATTAAGAATTAAAGAAATCACATAGTGTAAGATCTAATTTACATCCTATCCCAACTAATTTTCATTTTACAAAAATCTCTTAAAAAGGAAGGCAATCGGATACATAGCTACCATCCGGATTCATTATATCTGATTTCAACTAAACAACATTTTGTTGCGCTAAAAAAGGAAAAAAAAGTAAAATTTATATTTGTTAATTTAATTTGCTTGAATTACACCTAACTGATCCTAAATTGTCCATATCCTAATAGGTAATCGACTCACATATTTCAAATTTCAAAACTACATCTTCTCTATTGAAAAATAATTTTTGAACATATATTGATTTTGAAAGAGTGATAAGTTCAAAAAACTCAAAATACATCCTGATACATGATGAATAACTCGATTCTGCTGAGGCATTCAGGAATTTTGACCAGTGAAGTGAATTATGAAGGTTACAAAAGTGACCGAATTATTGTTGGACAATCAATTTCATTTTTGAATCTCAAGGCAGCCATTTCAGTCCAGTTAGATATCGATGTGGTAAGAAAAAACATTGAAATTTGATACATCGTAGAAGGTAACTCGTCTCCGTTGAAAAGTAAGAACGACATGGGTGTTATTTAGAAGTGAAAAAAATGAGCCTGGATTTGCAATGTATCCATTATGTATTGATACAACGGAAAAGATTGGTGGAGAGATACATAGCTTTGATGGAACATGCGGAGAGATTACGTGTATCAAAGGTACATAAAGGGATATAGAAGCTCTTGCAGTGGTTGAATCAAGAATTTGTGATTCGTATTATATTTCAGAATTAGAAGTTACAAATTACATAATTGATTCAAACAGTATAGAGGTGAAGACATGTCAATTGTATAAGGATAAAGCAACACTCATAGATGTGATGGCGAAATATAAAATAAAGTACAGCTTCAATTGCAAAGTAAAGAGATCTAATAGACAAAGGTATGAGAGTATTTGATCTGTTTTGTGAAGTAATGTGTTTGATTTTTTAGATCTATAAATGATGATACATTTATATTTTTACTTTGTACGATAAATTATTATTTTTATAATTTGTATGATGGTGATTTTGATTTTTGGTTTTTTGTTGTTGATTATATGATATTTGATATTATAATAATGATACATTAGTTTTAAAGATACATTGGTCGTAAACTATTGGCATCTAAATAAGTGTAATGAAATGTGTATGATACATGCATGGAGTGCTAAAGAATTGAGTTGCATCTATTATGTATCAGATACATTCTATAACATTGATGTGTGGGTCATAAGCATTTGTATTATGTGTATCATGGTATTGTTCTGAATCTGATACATAAAACTACACTAAATTAACTGTGTTGGTCGTTAATATTGTTGATACATTAATGTATCACTATAGCTTTATATCTGATAAAATGTAACTGTTATATGTATTAATCTGATGAAAATTTTTTGTACAACTATGTGTTAGTGTGCTTTTTGGATGAATGTGGCTGGACTATGAAGGCTTCATGCAGGAAAAAATCTTATGTTTTCAAAGTGAGATACTTCAATAGTGAACATACGTGTCCAGTGCGGGATAGGATACTAAACAAAGTCCAAGCAACAGTTGGGTTTATTAGTAGTGTGACCGCTCCTAAATTGGTAAACCATAAACAAATTCATACTTCAAAAGATATAATTGATGATATTAGAGAATTCTATGGGGTTCAAATATCTTACCAGCAAGCATGGCATTCTAAGGAACGTGCACTAGAAATGATAAGGGATAAACCATTAAATGGATATAGGCAGATGTCGAGATACATATACATACTAAATACTGTGTATCCAAATTCATATATAAATATGCACAAGTTTAAGGAAGATGAATTCATGTATTTGTTCATAGCCTTAAGACCATTGATGAGGGGGTTTGATTACTGCAGACCGATAGTTGTTGTCGATGGTGCACATCTTGGTGGAGCTTACAAAGGGAAATTTTTATCAGCAAGCACACTTGATGGGGCAGGTATGTGTTTTTTTTTGTAATTGTGAGCTTGTTTTGAATATATTTATATTATAAATGTTATGTATAAAAATAAATCACGTGTGTTGCTCTGTAATTAGGTTTCATATTGCCATTGGCATATGGTGTTGTAGATACTGACAATGACTGTTCATGAACATGATTTTTTGAAAAATTAAAAAATGTATTTGGCGAACGTGAAAAAATGTGTGTTGTTTCTGATAGAAATGAGAGTATTATGAAGAGTGTAAGCATTGTGTTCTCAAATGTACCTCATTATGCATGTATATGGCATCATTGGAAGAATGTTTGTGGAAACTTCAAAAGGAGCAGAAACACCCTAAGTGATCTACTCTACTCTATGGCCAAGGCATACAAAAAAGAGGATTTTGATAAATTGATGGCTAAGGTCGATAAAGTTTATCACAGGTTAAGGAGTACCTTGAGGATGCTGGGTATGAGAAGTGATCGAGAGTTTATTAAATAGAGGTAGAATGATGACTTCGAACATCACAAAATGTATCAATGATTGTCTTGTTGAGGCACGTCAGTTGTCTATATTAGAATTCTTGGAAGAGGTTAGAATTCTATTTGGTTCTTGGCATTGCAAAAACAGAGAAATAGCCTCTTATACAAAGAACACATTGGGGATAAGATTTGAGGAGGTATTGATTGTAAACGCGTCTAAAGGTTCAAAGATGAAGGTATGTATCATGATACATTACTATATATTTATGTATCTAATTTGGTGTATCGTGTGGCTGTTTGATCAGTATTGCGTTGAAATAAATTTATCGCAGACTTTTTAATGTCCGCAGGTTGTTCCATCATCTGAATTTATTTTCTCGATTTATGAAGCTGGAAGAAGATACATTGTTTGTCTTGAGCGGAAAGTATGTTGTTGTGGAAGATTTCAACTAGATGAAATACCTTGCGCACATGCAATTGTTGTTTTTAAGGACAAGACTGTTACAGATATGCACATTATTGCTCTGATTACTACAAGCCTGATGCATTAACATAAACCTATGAGGTTCCAATGGTTCCAATTCCAGATAGGGAAGATTGGTTGGTTCCTGACAATGTTTTCATTGAAATTGTGTTTCCACCTAGATACAAAAGAATTGTAACATCTCGCAATTCGAAATAGCTAGGAAAAAGCTAAGAATTGGAAATAATGATTTTTGGAAATTTTTTTAAAAAAAACCTTGAATTTGTTTAAGTTGGGAAAAGTTGAGTCTTGGTCAACTTCAACCGGCCATAACTCCTAGCTCAGGATGAGTTAGGTGTACTTCCAAGTATGGTTGGAAATCTCTTGGAATGATCTTTCCAACGCCGTCAAGTTTGCGCGATTCCGAGTTCGTATGAGTAAGTTATGCCCTTTGGAAGTTGGATTGTTAGATTAAGGAAAGTTCAATCCGAATTTTGAAAGGGTAGTTTGGTCTTTTCCTTACCCTTTTATTTTAATTCGTTTTTGGTAATTAATTAGGGTTCTAAGCTGAATTAGATTAGTTTACACTTTTACCAAAAGAGCTAGGGTTTTGAGAGAAGAGAAAAGAAGAGGAGAAAAGAGGAGAAAGGAGAAGAACGTTCAAGACCTGTCAAGATCGTCGTGATTTGCTTGTGGATTTTGTCGGGGGTGATCCCTACAAGGTATGTGAGGCTTTCATAACGTTGGTATCATTCTCCCACATGCCAAACATATTTATTTCAGCATGGATTCGTCCTAAAAGAGTTTGGAAGTTGAAGTTCTTGATATCTATTCTTGATTTTGATGTTGTTCTTTAATTTAGTTGATACGGGCAAGTTTCTGAGATCGTTACGTCGTATTGTAGAGTCGTTTCGAGTTAAGTTTTAGGTACATTTGTGGGTATCTGTATCTAAAAGGAATTGAGAAAAAGAATCGAGTTTGGGCAAATTGGGGCTGGAAAATGAAGAGGAAATTTCGTCGAACGAACTTTGACACTAGGGGCACATCGCGGAGCAGGTTCCTACATTTGGGAATTTTTGTTTCGCGTTGCGGAGCCGACATGGAGTGTTCTGCCTAAAAAGTTGTTTTTGAAATCAAAAATTAAATATTCCTTCGCGTCGCGGACCCACCCTCATATTTTGATATTTCGGTTTTTTCTCATGTTTAGCTATCTAAAATCATTCCTAAACATCATGAGATCTTTCCAATCACAAATCAATATTCTTGAATCCATAATTCAATTTAAGGATAAGTTAAGAGTCAAGTCAAAAAGTCAAGAGTTAAGTCAAGATAAGTTCTTAAAGTTTTTTTTTTTTCAAAAGTCTTTCACATATATTTTAACTTTGTTTTAGGACTTAAGTTTCAAGTTAAGCAAAGAGTAAAGATTGGAAGTTCATTTCTTCAAAGAAGTATATGGGAACTAAATATTCCCAAGAAGTTTGAAAAATGTTTTCACATTTTGAGTAAGAAAGGGAACATCGATTCCAAGAGAGCTTTTAAGCTAAGTTTTGAGTAATTATCTCAAACCAAAGAAAATTTTTTTTTTTTTACAAACACATGAGCTAAGTATATTTTGGGAGTAGTATTGAGCACCGATATGGGGATGCGAGTTCATATTAACTCAAGTCTCCATAAACCATGTAGCCATCATGGGTAGAAAAGGGTCATACTTTTTAGATGAATCTTTTTTGCATAAGCTAGTGGATCCACTAAGTTAAGATAAATCCTATACTGATGGCAAGGTATACGATAGTCCTTGGCAGCCTGAGGTAAAGTTGTTGTATCACCACATAGGCTCATAGTGGTGGGTGTCAGTTAGAGAAACTCCCACCTAAACTATATCACTTTGTATATGAGTAAAGTCGAGTTTGTTATTACATTTTGTTTAATGAACTAAGTTACTTTTACTATTTTTTTAAAGCTTTTCATTTATTGCATGTGTTTCATTGTTTTATTCTTAGTTAAGTTTATTCATGAGTTGAGAAGAGCCAAGGTAAGTGTTTCTTTCATAATTCCTTTCAAGCCTATATCTTGTTTTAGCATTCCAACTCGCATACTCGCACATTCAATGTACTGATGCCAGTTGGCCTGCATCGTATTATGATGCAGACGCAGGTAACCAGGATCAACATCAAGCGCCTCGTTGATCCAGCTTGAGCATTCAGAGTCTGTTGGTGAGCCTCCTTGCATTCCGAAGGACTCCTTTATTTACTTTCTAATCTTTTAGATGTTAGGATGATTGGGGGTCTTGTCCCGACATCCCTGTTTAATTTAGAGGCTTCATAAACAATTAGTAGTCAGATGTCTTTACATTATCATTTCATATGTTGAGACTTGAATTGCCATTTTGGCTAAGTTGAATGTTGACTTTTAAACATTCTAAGTTATTTTACTAAGCTATTTGAGTAAGTTCATTTGATCATAGTAAGCATGCTTAGAGTCTTCCGCTGAGTCAGTAAGCCAGGCCAAGGGTTCGTTTGATGCCAACAATGGTCTTTGAGTGCCAGTCCCACCCAGGGTGTAGGCTCGACGCGTGACAAACTTGGTATCAGAGCACAGAGTTCAAGAGTCATAGGGAGTTAATGAAGATGTGTTTGTAGAGTCCTATCTATCGATGTGAAGCGCGCCACATCTATAATTAGGAAGCTGCAACATTTAGGAACTATCTTACTTCTTTCATACTCATTTCATGCGTTAGAGTTTGATCTCTAAAAATTTCCCTCTAATTCATGCTTGCGCGTGTTTTCAGACAATCATGCCTCCACGAAGAGTAGTCAAAGGTCATCCTGTCAGGAGAAATGTCGAGGAACAAGGGATACCTAATGCACTAGAAGTGCAACCCCAAGGAGAGGTCACCCATGCTGAATTCCATGAAGCTATCCGTATGTTAAGTCACGTTGTGACCTATCAAGTTGGACAAAGATATAATCGACATGAAGTGGCTGATGCTTTAAGGATCCATGAGCTTTTAAGGATGAACCCACCAAGCTTCATAGGTTCAAGTGTCACTGAGGATCCGGAGAACTTCATTGAGGAGCTGAAAAGGTTATTTGATGTGATGTGTGTTGCTGATGAGGAGAGGGTGGAACTAGATCAATACCAAATAAAGGGTGTCTCTTGAATCTGGTTCGACCAATGGAAAAAGAATAGGGTTGAGGATGCGTCAATAGTGAGTTGGGCTATTTTTTAAAGTGCTCTCATGGGACGTTTCTTTCCCCGTGAGTTGCGAGAGCCAAAGATAAGAGAGTTTCTCACCCTTAATCAGGAGTCTATGAGTGTTCATGAGTACAGTCTGAAGTTCACCCACTTTCTCGCTATGCTCCGAATATGGTTACTGACATGAGGAGTATGATGAGTTTATTTGTTGTTGGGTTGTCTTGTTAATCAAGCAAGGAAGGCAAATCATCTATGTTGATAGGGGATATGGACCTAGCAAGGCTCATGATCCATGTACAACAAGTTGAGGAGGATAAGTTGAAGGATAGAGAAAATTTTAAGAATAAGAGGGCTAAGAATCAGGGAACGAGTTCAGGAAGCAAAAGAGTAACGTCAACCGGTAATCCCTCCAACAGAAACAGAAGGGACCTGCTCCATTATTTTCTAGTGTACCTGCACCTAGAAACAAAGGTGAGCATAATGGCCAGAATTCGCAAAACTTCAGAACTAGACCCTTCCAGTCCCAGGGTAGTGTGGCGCAAAGAAGTAACTGGGCTCCTGCATGTGCTAGGTGTGGTAGAACCCACTCAGGTAAGTGTCGTGATGGCCAGACATGTTCCTTCAAGTGTGGACAAGAGTGTTATTTTATGAGAGAGTGTCCTAAGAACAGGCAAGGTAGTGGAAATCAGGGCTATAGAGCCCAATTTTCATCAGTTACTCAACAAGATAGAGATGCACCTAGAAGGGCTACTTCCGGTACTGGCGGAGGAACAAACTGCTTTTATGCTATCAACAGTCGCCGAGAGCAAAAGGATTCACCAGATGTTGTCACTGGTATGATCCAAGTCTTTGACTTTACTATTTATGCTTTGCTAGATCCAGGAGCGAGTTTATCTTTTGTAACTGTCACACCCCGAGACTACCCCTGAGACGCGGACACGGGACCTAGGACCACAAGTGATCCCAAGCTAACCCTGCTGGCATGATCATGAGCATACTAAAGATAATAAACTGATGCGGAAGCTAAATCATAAAT
>JAJOOO010024854.1:0-14008 GCA_029582685.1 Solanum piurae | reverse complement strand
ACAAGAAGCCAATAGGATCATGACATGTGTCAAAGATGACAAGCCCGCTCCATAAAGCCCATATGACATGTCACTTAAATCTGATTGGCCGAAGGGAATCCTGTTCCAATCGCAACTCCTCTATTCTAAAACTATAAATAGGGGTCCTCATAATTCAGAAAAGGGACAGAAAATTCTAAGCAAGAAGCTAGAGAAAATCCGTGGTACAAACGCCATAAAATTCTCTATAAAGCTACAAGTTTAAGAATTCAACCATTCAAGTTCAAGAACGATCAAGATCAAGACCATCAGATTCAAGAACAAGCTCGAAGCCCTTGAATTCTAGCAAAAGTCAAGATCAAGATAAAGTTCAAAGTTCAAATTCATCGAAGATTCAAGATCAAGCTTTAAAGCCCTTGAATTTATATTTGAAAAGGCGAATTCAGAGGAATCATAGAGATTGTAACACTCGCACTTTGAAATAATAAATACGATTGTTGCATAATTTCCCGTTCTTGATTATTATTTTCTCGACGCAAATTTTATTGTCTACAGTAGTATTCCGATTTTGTATTAAATGTTTAAATGAAGTGACTTTCTAAGTCTTGTGTTATATTATGAAAAGTTTTAAATTTTCCACTATTTTTCTATGATAATGCTATGACGAATGCTAAGGGCTTGTATAAGACCTCCGAGAGGTCGAATACGCCGGTAACGACTTGGGGGTGCTCTCGGGTCGTTACAACAACACCATCCATTCTACCTTGAAATAGAGTTTTTTAGATAGTCTTTAATATGCTGGTATGTGTCTTGACTTGTTGCTTGAGATCACAATGTGATCTTCCTTGATTATAATGTGATCTTCCTTGATTATAATGTGATCTTCCTTGATCAGAATGTGATCTTCCTTGATTTGCTTGCGTATATGGGTCGTCTGATTTTGCTTCTTCCTTTTTATCTTCATACGATCCGATTGGTATCTAGTTAGATTGATATCCGATTGAGTCAACTGTTTAGATTGATTTGATTTAATCAATCTATCTCCTTGGATGATCCCGCTTATCAGTCTCCAAATCTTGCTCCTTGATTTCATGCGATAACAATTCAGTTTATCATTATGCAAAATATCTCAAGTTAACACTTGTATCATCCCTCATCTTTGTAAGACCTTTAGTAACCCACTCATCACTTGTAGTAAGAATATTCAATACTATGATCTAACCTTTCGACAGATCTCGTAAAAGTTTTGTTTAGATAGGGCAGGAAGAACATAACCAGGTTAGATAACAATACGGTCAAAGGCTTGTCTCACAGACTGAACCTTTGAGTGAATATATCCCTCAAGAGAAGATTTTTGCAGTGCATTTAGGTCTAGGCTTGGAGAACAAACATGGTAGGTCATTGTTAAAGAGGGTTTACCGCTAGGTGAGATTAGACTCTCAATGGTTGGGTGTTAAAGATTCTTCTTCTAGGGCTTGAAGGAACTTCAGTAGCAGGTGCAACTTCTTGTTCGATGGGAGGAATGGTTTAAGTAGGGGGGGGGTTATTAAGAGGGTTTGTCGATCAAATTAACAAATAGAGAGAAATCGATATGAATTTGAAAGAAAATTTGAATTTTGGGAGAGATTGAAGGAAATGGAGAAACAAAATAACTGAAAGGGTGTATTAGCTCTCCCAAAAGAAAGTGTCATTTCGTATTCAACTGATGGGACAACGGTTAGATACCTCGATGACTGCCACATGGAAATTGCAATGGGTCTCTTAAGTAATTGAAGTGTTGTGTTGAGAATGCTAACCTTTGAGAAAAGACCGGGTCCCTCCATATAATTTGGATGTAATTACCTAGATCTGTCCTGACCTCCCTTTTCCATTAGCATATTCATCTTGTGTGTATATCTACAAAAGGTATGAGATTGAATTACTAAAACATACATATATAAAAAATGAGGATACGTGATCTCCTTTCATAGTCATGTAGGGGTTGATTGCTTCAGGCATGATCCACTCAGTCAACTTTCAGCATCCCCAACTTTAATCTATTTTTTTCTTGAACAAGTCCCTACTCAGAGCCTTCATGAAAATATCAACAATCTGATCTTTAGTCTTGCAAAATTGCATACTAATGTTTCCCTTTTTAACATTATCCCTCACAAAATGATGCCTCACATAAATATGCTTAGTCCTTTTATGCAGAACTAGATTCTTAGCCATATTGAGAGCATTTGTATTTTCCCACGGGAGAGGAATAGTGTGAGTAACCCCTCCAAAGTCTTCAAGTTGCTGCTCATAAGAGTTGTGCACAACAAGCTGCAATTGTTACATACTTTGCCTCAACTATTTAAAGGGTAACAAAATTTAGCTTTTTTAGTTACTCATGAGATAAGAGATGAGCCCAGAAAATGAGTCATTCTTGAGGTTATCTTTCTATCAACTTGATACACAACATAGTCTGCATCAACATATCCTACCAAATCATCCTACCACATCAAATGAGTCTTTTGATGGATAATATAGAACCAGGTCCCCTATCTTCTTCAAATATCTCAAAATCCTCTCAATAGCATTCAAATGAGATTCCTTTAGACAAGCTTGGAACATTGCACACATTCCAACAATGAACATAATATCAAGTCTGCTAGCAGTCATATACTCTATCTTGCAGTAGTTGCTCTATCTTGTTGATTTTTCTGTCCTGAAGTGACACTTATTCTGGATGAAGAACTCCTTTGTGCTACCAAGACTCGATATTGAAGTTTAGGCTGGTTTACTCATCCAAACTATATCATGAAACAATGAACATCCATCTCATTTCTGTAACGATCAAAATTTTGAAACAACAAAGTAAAAACTACCTCTTTTCCAACATGTCGTAGGTTGTGTCTAATGAAAGCGTTTGGGTTTTTGCTGAAAGTTGTTCATGAAAACAGAAGAATTTTTTGTGGGTTTTGGGTTTGTTTCTGATGATTACCTCAGAAGGGATCCACCACTTGTTAGATTTGAGAAAATGATTGAACATGTCCAATCTAAACTTCTTGGAACACCAAAATTTCTGCTTGTTTTACTTTTGGAGTAGAAAATTGGGGCTTATACTGTTAAAATGATGTACTTGTTCTCTTGATTAGTAGCTAACCTTGTTTAATATGCCTTGTTTCAACATCGAGTTAACTACTAATCAAGAGAACAAGTACATTATACTAACCGTATATGCCACAATTTTCCCGCTCATGAAGCAGAACAGGTAGAATTTTTGGTGCTCCAGGAACCTTAGATTGGACCTGTTCAAACATTTTCTCAACTCTAACAAGTGGTGGATCCCTTCTGAGGTAATCATCAGAAACACACCCCAAACCCCCCAAAAAATTCTTCAATTTTCATGAACATCGTCCACCAGAAACACAAAAGCTCTCATCAGAAACAACATAAGACATGTTGCAAAAAGAGATAGTTTTTACTTTGTTGTTTCAAAATTTCGATGGTAATATAAATGAGATGGATGTTCATTGTTTCATGTTTTAATTTTGAAGAGAAAACTTTGCTTTTGTGACATCCGTCCCTCTGTTGGTCTATAAGTTGCCTTACCTAGCACATTATCGAATAGTTGCTACGAGATTTCTAAGGACCATGATGATTTTGAAGTAATATATATAAGCAATAAATTTTAACAAATGTAGTATACAATAGAACAACTCAACATCCAAGACAATACATATAAAATATGAGATATACTCATTCATTTTTCTTTTTAATTCATATTTTTGTGAGAATATCTTATAGGCCAAGACAAGGCCTTTTTAACCAGTAGGGGTGACACTATTTTGCTCCTTCATTCAATTTAAGTATTAAGAAAATAGTTCAGCAGTTAAGAGGAGACATATTAATGCAACTAAGAGAATAATGATGTGTTCTTTATTTTATTCAATTCATTATTGTTCATTAATTCTCTTACAATGAATGACTTAAATTATGTGATGGTGACTTTGGTACCATCCAAATCTCATTTTGGCATTCAATGATTTTTTTAATCGTTGCCCTTGAGTTCACCTATATATTGATGGTTCAATTAATATATTGTCACTAATTTATTAAAGAAGTTAACTCAGATCTGCAATTCAATTTGGGTTTCTTTTTCCTTTTCGATTTCCAGATATAATAAATTTTGGACGACTAGTAACAAGATTGACAAAAGCTTAGGTTTTTCTATTCTCCATTTTCTTTTATTTTTTTAGATATCTCTCAATTGTATTAGTCTAATTACAATATATTATTGCAAGTCCTCACATCTCACACAAACACAAACAAACGGGTACATAAACATATATTTGATTCCTCTTGGCAGAAAATGTTTGATCTCACTTTTTTGCATTCTTGAATTTGTGGTAATTTTTTTTTTCTTATGTTCATTTCTAAATTTTGATTTGTTGGCCATATATATCTATGTAAGTGTTTGTGTTTTTCATAGTTTTGTATAAATATATACTCAGTCTAATTAAATTTGATTTAAGCAAAGCGTAACAATGATTGAACAAAACATTTCCCCTTTTATTGATTCATAATTCATAATTCATCAACGAATTAATACAAATAAAAAAGAGGAAATATTTTGTCCAATCATTGTTTTTTTTTCTTAAATCAAATTTAATTACTTTGAGTATATATTCATATACAACAATAAGACACGGTGTAACGACCTGATTTCATCGTTAGGGAAAAACCAATGGGGAAAGAATTGGGGTCAGAAAACTTTTTGGTAGTAACTTGGAATTTCCTAACCTCGGAGTCAGTGAGGTCTAGGGAAATATGGTAAAAAATGGGAGATCTAATTGTGAATTTGATCACATGAATAGATATCTAAGATGTTAAGGAACCCATATGACTTTATGGAATCGAATTCAGGCGAGTAGAACTCCCGAAACTGATCTTAGAGTGAACAAGTATTTTCTGAGTGTCATAGGTTGAAGGTGTGTTGTGAAATAGGGGTTTGAAACTATAAATTCGACTCACTATTTCCGTGCAAGCCTCCATGGCAGGATTATCTCCACCATGGCGAGGCCGTTGTGGCGGGATGTGGGCCGCCATAGCGGGACAGTCGCGACTTAAGTAAGAAATAAACTCCATAAACATCATTATTCTGCAAGTTTCGTTATTGAGAGCTAAGGAACGACCCAGGGCAAGTTCTTGATAGTTTTTCACCTGTTCTAGCACTTAAGGTATGGATTTTACTCCCCTAATCCATATTTTGATCCGTAGAACTTAGTTACTTGGGTAATTATTATTGGGGGAAGGTTTTAATCTAGAAATTATGGTGGAAAACACCCTAATTTTGGTATTAGGATCATGGGTTTTGTCTTGGGTTATTGGGTTTGTCATAATCTGGGTAAATCAGACCTTAAATATTGATTCTTGCATTACATTAATTATTTGTAGATCAAGAACAAGCGGAAAAAAATCTAGAAAGGGAAGAATCAAGTTTCTTGGTAGGATTGAAGCTTTATTCGAGGTAGCTGATGGTTTGATTTCATGTTTGTGTAATATATGTTGGTAATTGCTCCATTTTAATGCATGCATGTATCTGAATAATGCAATATAGATAAAACCTTACGAAAATAAGTATGAATGAATGATTGAATGCCATGAATCAACACTTGATTGTATGATTGTGAGAATATACATTGTGATTGTGATTATGGTATGTTGAATGGATCAGTTGTCACGTTCCGACTCACTAACTGGAATCGGATGTTACTTACTGACAAACATATTGGAACAGGTGTCACGATCTGACATACTAACTTGGAACGGGTGTCACGATCCGACACACTAATAATTTGGGTATGGGTTCCATGAGAGGACCATTGAATGGTCATATATGTGTATTATTGAGAATATGGAGTTGTACATTGATATCCTAAAATGATGATCAATATTGTATATGTTCGGTATATGCCTGTTTTACTATGTTGAAATTACTTGTATACGTTTCACTTATTGGAATAGCCGCATGATCCTACTAGTACACCGTGGTTGTGTACTAATTCTACACTTGTTCTTTCTTTGTTGAGTACAAGGCATCTTTAGGCGACTATTGACAGACCTCGACTTCAGATTCAAGGGTGAGCGCGTTCTTTCAGGCTACCTGGGTCCTCTATTGTTTAGTCAACTCTTTCAGACTTAGACTAGTACTTTAGATAATCTTATGTTTAGTTTGGGTTGCACCCATTTTCGTAGACTTGTTGAACTTTAGATGTTTTGGTACATTGACTTTCAGGTTCTAGGTGCGGTTTTTGCAATTGTTAGTATCTTTTGTTAGACTTCTGGAGTTTATGGGAACTTCACTTTAATTATGCATTTAAACCTGCTTCAGTATCTTTAAATGTTTAGTTCTTGGGTTAGCTGATTAGTATTAATGGTTCTCCCACCGGAGGGTTAGTGTGGGTGTCGATCACGACGGTCTGGGTCGTGACAAAGTTTGTATCAGAGCCCTAGGTTCATTGATCCCGATGTACCAAAATGATTCTAGTAGAGTCTTGCGGAATGACACGGAGACGTCTGTACTTTTCTTTGAGAGGCAATAGGACTTTTGGAAATCTCTCTATTTTCTCTTGTCTCCTTTCGTGCTATAATTTGGTTCCAATTGGTATCTGGCAATCCAAATTGGTATCTAATCACCTTCACACTTCTGTCCGCAGATAGTTAACACTAGGTTCAATGACGTTAGACCTATAGCTCCCGTCAATGTACCAGCTGAGGAATTTGAAGCAAGAGGTCGCGATCGAGGCAGGGATAGAGGTAGATCAAGGGGCAGAGGCCGAGGAACGGTAGAACCTACTAGGTATGGAGCACTAGTTGAGAATGCTCCCAGAGATAAGAATCCTCCCACGCATTATGAAGAGGTAGAAGAGAATGTGGAGATTGAGGACGTGGGGGATGTTGGACAAGAAGTGGATGCACCAGCTTGGAATACCATCATTCCTCCCTTAGACCCAGTGTTAGATGAGCAAATCATGTCTTTTCTGAAAGGATTAGTTGAATCTGGAATCCTCCCAGCAGTGCAATCTACTCAACCCCCAACCAACTGCCCCGTTACTGTTACTAGTCCTATGCAAGACGCAACATTGGGTACTGATCCCTTTTTCCTTCCTTTGTTGGGTCCCGTAATGACCGGTAATGAGCAGGAGATGTTGACTAAGTTTCTGAAGTTGAAGCCGCTTGTGTTCTATGGTTCTGAGAGTGAGGACGCCTATGAGTCCATTAGGCAGTTCAGGTTCTATACCTTTGGCCGGGTATAGGATGCTCTGGCAGCGTGAGGTTGATCATTGTATCATCACTATAGCTTTTATGTGATGGTTGTCGGTTAGAGAAACTCCCACAACAGTTATTGTATTTTTATATACCTCAGTTCATTTGTATTTCTATATACATATCAGATCTATTGTATCTTTGCATACACATAGAGTTTATAGCATGTTTTAAACCAGCTTTTCTTTATATTGCACTTGTTGTAAATTGATGTATATTGAAATGAGTCAGTTGGGTTGAGTTGAGTTGAGCCAGGTAAGTTATTCAGTTTCTTTCAGATTTCCTTCTAGCCTATGTTTCTTAGCATTCCAACTCGCATACTCGTACATTTAATGTACTGATGCCAGTTTGCCTGCATCATTTTATGATGCACCTCGTTGATCAAGTTGAGCAGCTCAGAGTCAGTTGTGAGCCTCCTTCCATTCAGGAGGACTCTTTTATTCGCTTTCAGTCCTTCATTTATTAGGATGTTGTGGGGTTTGTCCCAACATCCATCTTAGTATTTTAGAGGCTTCATAGACAGTCAGATAGTTATTAGTGCAGATGTCTTTTTTATCCTTCAGATGTTGTTTAATGACTTAAGTGCCATTTTGGCCAGTTTATTATCATTTAAGTTGTTTTATGATCTTATACTGTGTTGAGTTAAGTCTTCCGCTGAGTTAAGTAGCCAGGCCAAGGGTTTGCTTGGGGCCAGCAATGGTGTCCGAGTGCCCACCACGTCCAGGGTGTAGACTCGGGGCGTGACAGAGAATCTTTCTTATGAAGAGGTTCATGTTGAAATTTTAGACCGGAAAGTCAAGAAATTGAGGAACAATGAAGTTTCTTCTGTGAAAGTGTTATGGAGGAATCACTTAGTTGAGAGTGCTACATGGGAGGCCGAGGCCAATATGATGTCCCGATACCCTCATCTTTTTCCTTGTACTCCTACTTTAACTTGAGGTAATGAGTTCCTCATGGTTAGTTCCTTGTTCTGGGGTCATGTATGTTCTAAGTGTTTCCATGATTTCCTTATTTATGCATGTTCCTGAAAAGTAAAGTTTTTGAGAAAATGAGTCAATTTGTTTGATTTTCCTCATGTTGTTGTGCATTGAGAATGAGTTCCCATAGACTTCATGAGATGATTTGTTTAACATACATTAATTATGCTATTGAGTATAAATTGCATAAAGGCTCCATGAGAGGATGTTGAGCATTCTTTTAGCTTGGAGAACGTAGTTCCTCTTTGGATATGAGAAATCTAAAATTTCATACATATTGGTTTGCTAGGTCTAGTTCCTACTTTCCTTGTGATGCATTGAGTATGTTTAGCTTGGAGTTGATGTTCCTCCTTGGTTATGTTCATTTCGATGAGAGTTCATGCATGATCGGCGGCTAGTATTTGAGTCTCTCTTTAAAACGATGCCTAGAATCTCATTCAAGGACGAATGTTCCCAAAGGGGAGATAATGTAACACCCCAGATTCAAAAAGGGCAAGATTTCTATTTTTAGGAGTTACAGGTGCCAACTCCCGAAGGTCGCCCATGGCCCGTGGATTAGACCATGGAAAGTAGGTGTGGTCCGTCGTTGACACCCTAGCAACTCCCTACTATGGCCCAGAAGCACAATCTGACCAACGGACCGTTGGTAACACCACGGTCCATGGTCCAGGGTCCGTAGGACAGGACCCTAGAGTTTAGTTTCTGACCACGAACGATGGTTGTGCATGAGGGTTCGTCGTCCTAACTACGGTCCATCGTCTGTGATCCATGAATGGTGAGATACCAATTATTTTAAGGGGTAGTTAGGTCTTTTACTAATTATTTTATTCCTATACTAGGTAATTTTTCCTATGTCTATGACCCCTATATAAGTATTTTCAACCCCCAAATTAGTCAATTCAATTCATTCTTTCAAATTACAAAAGTAGATCAATTTTCTTCTCCAAAATATACTCTCTCTAGAAACTTGAAAAAGAAGAAGGATTCATCTAGGGTTTCAAGTCAAGGTCTCAATTCCTCCATTGAAGATAAGCATTTGGACTTGAGGTAGATAGTTTTCATCCATGAATTCCTTTCATTCATGGAGTTCCCAAATTCTCCTATTTTCAAAGGTAGAAATTCCCAATTGACTTAGGAATTTCATCAATTGCCATGAGTTCTCTTCAAAGTTGATTTATATGATTGAATTATGTTCTATTATGCATGAATTGATGACATACTATGATTTTTATGATATTTCCCAATAAACCCATGTAAACCCCCATTTGTTTTCCAATTTTGATCATATGATATGGGTTATTGGTTATTAAGGAAGAGTTTTATGAACTAATGCATGAAGTGATAGAATAACATGAATTTATGATGAAATCCCTATATAATCCTTGATTTCTAGATGTGGTGATGGAAAGTAGGCTTTAAACCTTGAAAGGGCAAAGTATGAGTTTATGCATGTTTTTATGACCCCTATGAAAATGGTTTAAGGATGCTTTGAGAATAAAGTATCAATGATGATATTGTTATTGTGTTTTTGAAAGGATATTCTCATAAACCATACACACATGATTGTGAAAGGCTTTCTCACATAATAAGGATTCTAAGGCTAAAAGGTTTTCTCACCTAATTATATCAAAGATAAGGAGCTATCTTAATGAAACTTAGCTTATATTGGACACTTAATTGTACCTTTTCATGGATGTCTTATGACTTAGCTTGGATTGGCAAAATGACATGCCCTTCAATGGATAATAAGAACAAGTAAGAAATGACTATTCTGTGGGAATCATGCTTAGCACCGAGAGGATATTGAGATGGAGGCTCTCTCGTTAGTCGAGGCCAGATTTCTAGTAGCAATATCCTTACCCCTTACCTATGTGCACCCTATACGATGACTATCTAGATAGACATTAGCTAGTGGATCCACTTAAGCTAGAAGTCCATGGTCCTTACTGATGAGTCTGAGATTTTGACTCATTTAGGGCTTTGTTTTGATAGTTTATTGTCCTCAAATGCTTAATTTATGCTTTGAACGGATGTTAAAAATGTTGATTTGCAGCAAAGAAGGAAAAAGGATCAAGGCAAGGAAATTACCGGGCAAAAAGGAGCTAAAAAGATGAAAAAGGCTAAAGATAGCAGAAACTGAGAATCGCCAAAGCCACTTGGTGACTCGCCGAGTGGCACTTCAGCTCGCGTAAAGCTCTAGACTGCCAGTTCTGGGTAGAAGCCAATGTGGCAATGGATTTTCACCTTCGGTGAACTGCCGAACGGATCAGCGACACAAGATTTGATTACCCAAAGTAACAGAACCATGTGGTTAAAGAGTCAAGGACAATCGGCGATGGATGGGAGCAATTGGCGCATTTGCTAACATGGTTGGCGAGCTCAACTTATCTCACCTAGTGAACCTTAGGGTCAAAATCTGAGAAAGTATAAATTGAATTTTAAAATGCAGAAAAAGAATAGAGTTTGAATCTAGATATTTCCCCATTGTAGAACATGGAGTTGTTGCTTGAGACTTGGTTTTACTTTGTTTTTGGAGTTTTCGAATAGATTTTGAAGTGCGTTTTTTATATTGAGCATTTTTTATCATTGTAAAGACTTGGATTGCAATACCCAGATTATGGAGGACATAGTTGGTATTGATTTCTTCCTTTTTATGATGTGTAGCCAAAACCCCAATTCTTGGGGTGTGATCATGTGATTATTTGTCCAATTAGCTTATGGGTATTGTTGTTTACTAATTTAAATGTTGTTTTAAAGTGGGTTTGATTGATAGTCGTGTATTAAATCATGAATTGTAGTTGCAAATGCAGTTCTACCTTAGTGTTTTGGGCTTGCTCGAGATAGAGGTTTCAAAGCTAAGGTTATTGATTAACGATTGTAGTGATTGGGTGTTGTAGGTTAAGCTTGAGAGAGTGAATCTTAACTCGATTCTACCTATCCAGCTTGAATGAGTGGATAAATTGAGGTTTTGGGCAGTTCTTATTGTCAAGCTTGTCGAGGTTCGAGAGAACTCACTTGATTTATTTGTTCGAGAGAAAGCTATTGCATCAATAGTCTAGCCTACCCACTGAGATTTAGCAATTTATTAAAGTTCAATTACCCATATAGTGAAATTAGCCTATAATCGATCACATCCCCATGAACCTCTATCTACTTGATTATCTCCCCCATTTTCATATTTGTTGTAGTTGATATTGATACTCTTAAACACCCCTCCATCTGACATTCATTGTCAAACCATTAACTTACTTTTCATGGTTTCAATAATGTTTACTTCTAAACTGATTGGACTATAATCTTTACTTCTTAATTGAATTTTGTACTATACTACTCCCTGTGGGTTCGACCCCAACACTTTGTAGGGTTATATACTAGATAACGATCGCCTACACCTAGTATTGTATGAGGTGTAGTTGAGCGTTCATCAAATATGGTGCTGCAACCGGTGAGTAGTGTTATTGAATTCTCTTATTGAAGTTTGTTTGTGTTCCTTTTGTGTTGTAGTTGAACCTATTTACCTTTTGTTTGTTGCTTGTTGCCTTGTAGCAGGTGATAAAATGAATGTCAACGGAAGTAACACCATCCAGCTTGGTAAAAATGATGACATCGACAACTTAAACGATGTGCATGATGTGCCGGTGAATGAAGTGCCGGTGAATGACATACATTTGGGTGGTATAGGTGTTATCCAGTTGCCTCCGGTCATGAGGAATGCAGTGTTCCACATGACAAGTACAATGTTACAACTCTTGCAAATGAAAGGTTTATTCGGAGTCTTGGCTCATGAGGATCCTCATGACCATATTAGGAATTTTGTGGAAGTCTGTGGTCCTTTCTCATTCAAGAACATATCCAAAGGGTCAGTTCAACTCCGGTTGTTCCCTTTTTCACTAATGATAGAGGCTACCAAGTGGTTAGCTAACTTACCTAGGGACTCAATCACCACTTGGGATGAATTGACCGAAGCGTTCTACATAAGGTTCTTTCCTACTTTGATGATGATGTCATTAAGGGACAATATCCAAGGCTTTAAACACTTGGATGGTGAGCCAACTCATGAGACGTGGCTACGTTTCCACAAGTTGCTGCTCCAATGTCCAACTCATGGACTCCCTGACAACGTGTTGCTACAATACTTCCATCGGAGCCTAGACTCGGTTAACAAAGGTGTAGCGAACCAACTTGTATGTGGTGGTATCATGTAGCAGCCTACTGAAATTGCATCCGCTTTTCTTGATGGCATGACTAAAATCAATTGGGCTTGTTACACGAGAGAGGACCAAGTGTCTCCTTTGAACTTTAGGATGACAAAAGAACATATTGAGAAATACCAAGAGTGGGACCAAAACATGGCTAAAATGATGACCCAATTGGATCTTTTGTCAAAGAATGTAATGGGAAGTGGTACTAGAGCGCTGAATGTTGTTGGTGTTAGTGGGGTGAACCTCGAGGATTCACATTTTGAGGCCTTATATAATGAGGAAGTGAATTTTCTTGCAAATCAAGTTGGTGGTTTTTGTCCGAGCTATTCAAGGTTCGGCGGGAATCAATGTTGGAATAGAGATCGCGATGACAATTGGAGAGATCGTGAATGGGAATGGCATGATCGTGGAGATAATTGGAAGGAGAGAATGGGGACAAGGAGAGGTACCTGTCTCCCCATGAGCGTCAAAATCCAAAAGATCAAAGAGTTGACCCGGAGAGCTTTCGTACGAAAGATATGCTTTCACGCATTCTCACCAAAGTGGAAGGGTCGGACAAGGTCTTGAAGGAAATGAAAAATGACGTCTCCACTCTTAATCGATGGTCACATCTCACTCGGTGTCCATTAAATAGTTGGAGACACAAATGGGTAAAATCTTGACTCATTTGAATCTAAGACCAAAAGGAGAGTTGCCGAGTGACACATGGCCAACCCTAAAAATGAAGCTTGAATGGGTATCCTCGTCGTGCCACAATATTAAATAAGGTGTTTCTTGGGTGGCAACCTATGTTATTTATGTTTTTAGTATTGCTTTTGAATAACGAGTGTTGATTGTATAGGTTTAAAATTTGAAATTATGGGAAAATGAGTAGTAGGCAAGCCAAAGGTCCGGTCGGCAAGCCCGACTTGGACTGCTATTGGAACCACCAATTTTTGTGGAGGTTTTAAAAACTCAACGGACTAAGGCACCACTCGGTGCATCACTGAGTGGGCTAGCGTCGTAAGTCGTGATCACTGACTGGCACGCGAATTGAAGAGTCTTTAAGGCTAAACAATTTTTAAATTAAAAAATCTCCCTCATTTCATACTTTTCAACTTCCAAACTCTCACAACATCTTATATTTTTGTTCTTACTTTTACTTGGGATTATTTGCTAGGGGTAGACTTTTGAATTTCATTGCTAGCATAGCTTTACAATTTTTTGGGATCTAAGGTGGGTTTTCCGAACCCCTGCTCCAATTTTTTGTAATAATCAAATTCATAATCATTGTGTGGTTGATCTCTGGCTTAAATCTTGATTTGTTGAGTGTGTGATGTTATACTTGCCTCTATTTAGTTCTAAATTGTGTTAATTAGTCTTAAATTATGAAATCCTGAGTTTGAGCATGTTAAATTTGTTGGGGTGCGTTGGAATTGTTGTGGGTCTAGTGGGGGTGAAGTCTAAGTAACCCTAAATTGCGTTAATTGTCAAAATTTGCCCAATGATAGAGCAGTTGATGTCATTCTTAAGGGAAAAAGACATCGATTGGCCAATTTTGGCCAAATTGAGGGA
>JAJOOO010024853.1:0-15239 GCA_029582685.1 Solanum piurae | reverse complement strand
CATGTAGCCATCATGGGTAGTAAATGATCATACTTTTTAGATGACTACTTAAGATGCTTTTAGCATAGACTAGTGGATCCACTAAGTTAAGCGTTCTATATATCGGTAAAGTATAGGACAGTTCTGACAGCGTGGGCAAGACGATATATCACCGCTTAGGCTCATAGTGGTGGTTGTCGGTTAGAGAATCTCCCACAAAAGTTATATTACTTTTATATATAAGTAAATTTGAGTTTGTTATTGCTTTATCTTTAACAAACTAAGTTGTTTACACTGTTTTACAAGCTTATTATATATTGCATATGTCTTATTGCTTTATATTGAGTTCAGTTATTCATTAGTTGAATAGAGCCAAGGTAAGTGTTCCTTTGTACTCCTTTCAAGCTTAAGATTGTTGTTTAGAATTCCAACTCGCATACTCGTACATTCAATGTACTGATGACAATTGGCCTATATCTTAATATGATGCAGACGTAGGTAACCAGGATAAGCATCCAGCGCGCCGTTGATCCAGTTGAGCACTCCAGAGTCAGTGGTGAGCCTCCGATCCTTGCATTTCGGAGGACTCTTTTATTTTGCTTTCCTAGTTTTTCTTTATTAGGATGTTGTAGGGTCTGTCCCAACATCCATCTCAGTATTATAGAGGCTTCATAGACAGTCAGACAGTTAGTATTGAGTCTCTTATCTATGTATTTGCAGATACTTTGTTTTGAGACATAAGTTGCCATTTTGGCTAAGATGTTATAATTTAAACTATTGCATTGAGTTTATTCTTATGAGTTAAGTCTTTCTCTAAGTTAAGTAAGCCATGCCAAGGGTCCGCTTGGGGCCAGCGATAATCTCCGAGTGTCGGCCACGTCCAGGGTGTAGGCTCGGGGCGTGACACCATAGGCCTGCCGATTCAAGGATCATCATTAGATTAGTTTATTGACTCATCATGAAAGGGATACCATTGGTCTACCGATTCAAGATAGCCTTAGAATACTTCATTAGTCATTTATGAAAGGGATGCCATTGGCCTACCATTTCAAGGTTCATTAAGTCAAGATCACTTTTAATTACACATGAAAATGATTCCCTTAGCCTACCAATTCAAGGTTTATCAATCAAGATTAATTTTATTCACACATGAAAGGGATTCCATTGGCCTACCGATTCATTTAGGTAAGGAAAGCCTTTCACATAACTACAATTACATTATAGTCATAATCGCATTACTTCCCAAGTATTCATAAAGCATGTACATAAACATCATTATCATGATTCATAAAAACATCTAGGATTACTACATTAGACATGGATACAACATGATTCAAATAGTTCAATTACAACAAGCACATTCCCATGATATTCATCTTTCTATAATTCACCCACATCACAAGTTCATAAATTGGGGACATGGGGACTTCATGGTTTCTTGGAGGAAATTCAACATAATAACCATATAAATTACTCAATTAATACATAATTCAAGTAATCAATCCATAACATTCATAATCTGATCACATTATACGCACATCAATCAACACCCACACTTTAAGATCCAATTTGGAAGAATTGAGGAAATTCATGGATCCTTGAGGAATTCATCTCTAAACAGTAAATATTCATCAATTCGATCATAATATAAAGCAATTAAACCATTAGAAATGTTTTTGAAGTGAATCCATGACTTGGAGTAAATCCAAGCTTTTTGACGTAAAGTTATAAGTTTGAAATTGAGTTTTGGAGGGACTCTATGGGTGAAGGCTACCCATAGATGAAAAACTATCATACCTTATTGGAGAATCTCCATGAAATTGTGTAGAAAAGCTTCCTTCTTCAAGCCCTAACTTGATCTTCTTCTTCTTCTTCTATGGAGTTTTAGAGAGAAGATTTTTGGAGAGGGTTAAGTTGGTTATGATATTGGTTTTGGGATTTATGAAGTATATTGTAACATCTCGCAAATTGAAAGAACTAGAAAAAAAACTAGAATTAGAAAGAGTGATTTTTGGAAATAATAAAAATCTGGAAACTTGGTTAAGTTAAGTTAAGTTGAGTTTTGGCAGACTTCAAACAGACATAACTTCTAGCTCAGGATGAGTTAGAGTTACTTCCATATATTGTAGGAAATATCTTGGAGTAATATTTCCAACGCGGCCGAGTTTGCGTGATTCCAAGTTCGTATGAGTGAGATATGCCCATTGGAAGTTGGGTTGTCCGATTAAGGAAATCTCCAATCCGAATTTTTAAAGCGTGTTTTGGTCTTTTCCTTACCCAATTATTTTATTTTGTTTTTGGGTAATTAATTGGGATCTAGACTGATATTAGTCAGTTTACGCTTTTGGAAAAAGAGAGTTAGGGTTTTGAGAAAAGAGAAAAGAAGAGGAGAAAGGAGGAGAAGAAGCAAGATTCGTCAAGATCGTTCAAGTTTGATCGTGGATTTCGTCAAGGGGTGATCCCTACGAGGTATGTGAGTTCACATAGCGTTGGGTTTGTTCATCCAAGTGCCAAACATGTTTTGTTCAGTGTAATTTTGTCCTAAAATGATTGAGAATTTGATGTTCTTGAGTTGTATTCTTGAATTGCTTTCGTTCTTGAATTTGGGATGAGATTGAGGAGTTTTTGAGAGTTCAAGATTGATTATTAGAGTTTATTTGAGTTAGATTCTTGTGTATATGTTATGGGTACCTGAATCTAAAGAGATATTGAGAAAAAGAATCGAATATAGGCGAATTAGGGCTAGAAAACAAAGAAGGAAAAAGTCGGGCAAAACTGGGTACCAGGTCCGCGTCACGATCAGGCACGGACCTGTTCTCAAGATTGTCAAAAAAATCTTCTCCGCATCACGGGGATGTCACGGAGTGTTCTGCCTCAAAAGTTATTTCGTGACCAAATAATTAATGCATCTCCACGTCGCGGACTTGCTTTTAGACAGTGATTTCTTGATCTTTTTCTCATGTTTAACTATCTAAAATCACTCCTAAACATCATGAGATCTTTTCTATCACAAATCACAATCCTTGAATCCATAATTCAATTAAAGGATCAGTTAAGAGTCAAGTAAAGAGACGTTAAGAGTCAAGTTAAGATCAGTTAAGAGTCAAGTCAAGAGAAGTTCATAAAGTCTTCCAAAAGTCTTTTACAAATGATTTAACCTTGTTTTAAGACTTGAATTTTGAGTTGAGTAAAGAGTAAAGTTGAAGTTCATTTCTTCAAAGTATATTGGGACTATGTATTCCCAAAGAGTTAAAATGTTTTCACATTTAAACGAGAAAAGAAACCTTGATTTCCAAAAGAGCCTTTGAGCTAGTTTTTCAGTAAAGAGCCTTTGAGCTAGTTTTTCAGTAAAGAGTCTTTGTGCTAGTTTTCAGTTAATAAGTAAATTCTTTCACAATAAAGCAAGAGAGGAAACTTTGATTTCCAAGATAGCCTTTGAGCTATGTTTTTGAGCAATTATCTCAAATCACAGAAAGAAGTATGTTTTTTTTAAAACATAAGAGCTAGTATCATATTTTGGGAGTAGTATGGAGCACCGATATGGGGGAGAGTTCAGACAACTCACAACCTCCATAAACCATGTAGCCACCATGGGTAGAAAAGGGTCATACTTTTTAGATGATTCCTTAGTACTTTTTAGAATAGACTAGTGGATCCACTTAGTCATTCAGGTTCTATACTTATGGCAAGGTATAGGATGGCCCTGGCAGCGTGAGGCAAAACGTTGTATCATCACAATAGCTCTTAAGTGATGGTTATTGGTTAGAGAAACTCCCACAGTAGTATTTTGTATTTTTATATACATCAGAAATATTTGTATTTTCATATACAAACAGAGTTCATATTGTATCTTTGCATACATACAAAGTTATTTTTGTATTTCTAAATACACAGAGTTGAAAACCATGTTTTAAAGCTTTTCTCTATACTGCATTTATTTACACTACTTTATATTGAAATCAGTTGAGTTGAACCGGGTAAGTTCTTTAGTTCATTTCAAGCTTATGTCTTGTTTTAGAATTCCCCTCGCATACTCGTACATTCAATGTACTTATGCCATTTGGCCTGCATCTTATTATGATACAGACACAGGTAACGAGGATCAGCATCCAGTGCATCGTTGATCCAGTTGAGCACTCAGAGTCAGTTGGTGAGCCTTCTTGTTTTCTGGAGGATCCCTTTGGTTATGTTTTGTTTTATTGCTTGCTTATTTCAATTGTTAGGATGATTGGGGGTCTTGTCCTGACATCCTTCAGAGTTTAGAGGCTTCATAGATAGAGTTAGTTGATGTTAGTTCATGAGTCTTTACTTTTCCTTTCCAGTAGAGTTGAGACTTGAGTTGCCATTTTGGCCAAGTTGAATGTTGACTTATAATACATTCTAAGTTATATTTTGAGCAGTTCAGTTTACTTGTTTTAAAAGTATTTATCTTGAGTAAAGTCTTCCGCTGAGTAAGAGAGTCAGGCCAAGGGTTCACTTGGAGCCAACAATGGTTCTCGAGTGCCAGTCTCACCCAGGGTGTAGGCTCGGTGCGTGACATATATGAGGTGGTTAAAGGCTTAAAAAGTATTTTATAGGTCTATATAAATAATTTAAAATGACTTCACACTCAACTAAATTAATTAGGAATTACCTAAACTAACCTTACCTTTCCGAGACCTGTGCAGTGTTGTAGGCATGACCTACGCATGGGACCTACGGTCCGTGAATCGACCTACTGGACATCCGGCAGGTTCGTAGGTCATGGCCTGTAGCTCACCATTTTGGCTCTTGAGCCACGACACCCATCCACGAGGCGCGGGTCCACCTATTGGTTGTAGGTGCCATCCGTAGGTGGCCCTTTTTGGGCAGTTTTAGGGCAGATTTGGGGTTAGGCTTTAGGTTCCTCCTCAAGGACCCTTGGTTGGTCCTTAGGAGGTCGTACCTTGACGTTTAACCCCTAAATCCGTCATCCTAAGTTTGGGAAGCCATTTTACAATTATAAACCACACATCAAACTCTAAAACTCTAATAAAACTCTAGTTTCACCTACTAGTTTTCTAGGTGTTACAATACTCAAGACTTAGAGCCTAAATATACTACTCCTCTCAAAGATACTCAAATTATGGAGTTCATGCAGAAATTATGGGCATGAACGACTCGACTCGAGGGTCTACATAACAATATGGAACTCATGTGTCCGACTCTTCTCATTCTTATACTTACTTCCTCAAAACTTAGCTCAAATCGATAGTTGATCTCAAAGGATTCACAATTGAACTCAAAAACTTTCTTGAACTCTACTCTTAACTCTCTCTTGAATGTGAATTATGAATTCAATAGTTATGGTTCATGATATGAAGGATATCGTGATGATAAAGTAGAACTCACTTGCTCGAGTCTTGAAACAAGTTACTAGAAGTTGTAGAAGACTCTTCAAAAGGACTCAAAGGGACTTTCTTAAAATGCTCGAAAGAATTCTCAAAACTTAATTCTACATTGAATTATGAATTCCAGGTTATGATCATGTTAGGAATGATTTCTAGGTGTTTAGAAGTAGTTTAGAGTGTTTATTATCAAAACGGAGTGAAGGTACACTTTAAAAGAACTCAAACGGAGCAAGCGATTGCAAACTGGACGAGGCAGGTGACCCTGGAACACTGAGTGGCGAGGGCGCCAGCCCCTAAACTTCAGAACATGATTTGGGGTGCACTGGCTGGCGCGACGCACCAGGCCGCCCCAACTCAAAAAACCTGATGAATTTCTTTGCTCGTTTTCTCACCCTAACTTGCCTAGAATCGAACTATTTCTTCCCCAAACACTTGGATTTGATTACTTAACATAAGTACACTCTAATATACTCAATACAGCCCTCAAAACACTCACTTCCATCTCAAGAAATCATCAAAACCCCAATACAACAAGATTTAGGATGAACTTCAAGAACACTTCTCAAGAACTCATCAATAACTCTAATCTTTCAACTACAAGAATGAAATTTCACTGAAAATAACATGATTGGTGTGTGGGTGAAACAACCCAACACTATGGAAGCTTACATACCTCTTAGGTATTAAACCCATGGCAAAAATCCACAACAAAACGCAAGACTCTCGACGAACGCTTTGATCCTCTCCTCATATCTCCTCTTTTCTCTTCTTGAACTCTCAACTAAAACCCAAGGTGTATATTAGGATTATAAAACTGAACCTAATAGGATTAGACCCTTAAAACCTTACTAAAAATGAATTAAATCTGATTTGGTAAGGAAAATACCAAAATACCCTTACTATTTTCGGGTAACTTTCCTTAACTGGACAGCCTGACTTCAAAAGGGCATATCTCACTCATCCAAACTCGAAACTTATCAAACTCAGTGGCGTTGGAAAGATAATTCAAAACCTTTCATTAGCTATCTTGTAGCCCACCTAACTCATCTTGTACTGAGAGTTATGGGCTTTTTAAGTTGATCCAAAACTCATAACTTAAGCATAACTTGCAAAATTTCAGATTTTGCTATTTCCAATTTAGTTCTTTTTGGAACTCAAGGTGCTACATCTAGTGACCTTAACACTTAAGAAATTTTTAATTCCTTGGTAAAATCTCACTCACTATGAATAACAGTTTAAGTCTTAGTTCGAAATATTTTTTCTGGGTGTTACACTTTATTGCTAATCCATTGCTCCATATTTTTTATGATTGGAATTTTGATGCTTATAAGTGTATTATAGGAGTTGCAGCATTTGGTCTATCCTTAGTATGAAGCCTAGGCCATTTATACCAAACTTGTGTACAATAACTAGCTACTTGTAAGAGTTGTACATGGATGCACTTCCCTTCTAATTTTCTATTTGGAAAGAACAAAATTATTTGCTTATCAAGAAGTTCTTTGTCAAGATGATAGTACTTCCATATTGTGCTAATTTTTGTTTTAGCTACATAATAGTTATTCATGATTAGTATATTTATTCAGAATCTCAGACATCTTTGAATGTACTCTATAAATCTCCACAACTCTCTACAATCCCTCTACTACTTTGGTATATTATAATATAAAAATAAGTAAAAATATCACTATTTATAATAATGAAAAATCTAATCTAGCTAGGAATTAGAAAATCTATTCCTATACAATAACAACAATAATATATTGGGTGAAATTTTACAAGTGGAGTAAGGAAAGGGTTGAGTTTATGGAGACCATATTCCTACCTCGTGGAGGTATAGGTTGTCTACGGAGGACCCTTGGTTCGAGTACAACATATTAAAGTACATATTAAAAAGGGAAAACGATAGTGAAGAAAACAAAGAAATTAATAAGAAAACAATAACAATCACAGAATCATGTGATAATCTAAACACAATAAACAACATATGACTATGTAATTAAAAGCGAGACACTAATCGAATACGACTAAACCCTTCGAAAATCAAGACAACACTCCATACCTACTAACCCTACACGATCTCTACATCCTCTGATCTAGGTCATGTTCTTGGTAATTTGGAGTTGCGTGATGTCCTGTCTAATCAATTTCCCCAATATGTTTTTGGCCTACCTCTACCTCTCCTCGTACCTATTACATCCAACCTTTTGCACTTCCTCACTAGGCATCTGCATATCTCCTCTTCACAAGACAAATCATCTTAGTCTTGTTTCTCTCATCTTGTTCACCATAGAGGCCACCACTGGCTTGTTTCAGATACGATTCTGATTAAAAATCTTATTTTGACATGAATCAAACAAATATTCAAATCCTTAACAATTTATTTTACTTTGAATTAGTCTTCCAACATTCTCCCGTAATGCAAAGTTGTATATGATTGTCCTTTCTTTGTTGTTCTTGTATTGGAGCATTTTTCTTCAATCTTTCAAAAAAAATATTTGTGTTGGAGCAGTTCTCTCTCATTTTTGAATGTTGATGTACTTCTCATCAACTTGATGCTAAGGATGTACATAGATCAGATTGGTTCAGGCTTTTCAATTATCAAATCAATTTTATCGGATATTTAAATCTATAATCAATTTCAATCAATAAAAGTCAGATTTTTCAGTCTCATCTTTTTAAATTATCTCAGAGTTTTTTTCTAGTAAAATCTTCATAGCACAAAACATATAACTCGTGCTCTAAATATACCATTAATTCTAGCATGATACAACTATATTATAAGATAAGTACTATTACATGACTAAACGCTACATAAAAAATATAAAATTGTTATACATTTCACGGTCCAAACCAATATAAAACTTTTACACATTTTTATTGTTTAAATCAATGTAAAATTTTGAAGTAGATATCCAACACTATAACCATTCCAAGCGTTAAATTAGTTTTTTATTATTAGCATTAATATTTATTTTGTTATGGTTTGAACTTTATTTGTGTCATTTACATTTATAAGCTACAAAACTTATTACATCATTAGAAAAGTCAGTTCAAATTTGAAATAATACCTTAAAAGACAAAAACGATGAAAAAGCTTAAGAAATATTTTATAAGTTATATTACGATAAATAATTTTATGTATAATATATTTATAAAACTTGTATACACGTATATCAGGTTGGTTTGATTTGGGTTTTAATTTTTCTTAGTTTAAATCAAACAAAATTAATTGTGATTGGTTTTTATCAATACCAAATCATAGTCATTTTTTCTCTTTCGATTTGACTAGAATTATTGATTTTGTTTGTACATCTCTAGTTGAAATATTTTTGTCTAACTACTTTTCTCCAACTTTTAATTTTGTTGAAGCTCGTCTTCAACTCGTATTGATACACTTTGTCAACAACACCTATTTTTGTTAAAATACTTGTCTTCAACGAGTGTTGATGCACTTGTGGCTAACACCTCTTGATTGTCGATTCACTTGTAATCAACTTCCATTATTTTTGCAAACTTCTTTCTAATTTCTAGTTATTCTTGTATTTCTTTAAATCTTCAATAGTTTTGTCAATCATTCTCGGTCTAATTATTTTTTTCATATAACCATATGCCATAAAAATCTCCTAAGTGTTTAAATGTGCTCTACAGTTCTCCACAACTCTCTACAATTTCTTTATTTCTTTGCTAAATGAAAAGAGAAAAAAAAACAATAAGAGTAATGGTGAGGTGATAAATACTCCTTCATGTCGAAAAATGCCTAGGAATCCATGAAAAGAAGTGATGCCTGTAAGATTAAATACTTTAATACATAATATCAGGATCTTGAACACGATAATCTTACATAGAGATCGTTAGGGGCACATACCTGATGAGGAAGACATCATCACAGTGAGAAGCAGAAGCGTTAGTCGTACATTGGTTTCTACTTCCTTGCCCTAACTTTATGTTACCACAACCGTCAGCGATGGAATTATTGTAGAGAATATGTGGTAACCCTAATGGGTGGAGGGAGGACCAATTTATAGAGGTTATGACATAATCCGGTAAGTCCATCAAGTAACCAATGTACGGACGAGATATATTTCTTATTAAATATTATTTATGATATTACTTGGGTTACAAGTAAACTTGGGCGATAAGTAAGAAATAATTAACAATAATTCTTACATTCTCCCACCTGGCCCAATGACCATATAACATTAATATTTAATAAACATTAGTTGCGCATCTAATAAATCTCTTCTATAATGTTCTTCATACATACCACAATATAATAAACTACTAATGCGAGTTATGGCGGTTGTACATAAATTTTAACCTACATACTTCCTTCCATATACTACTACATTAGCAACTTATCATACTAGGTCCATAAGCTATAAAAACATATACCATTACGGTCCACAATAATGTCTTATAGAGACTTATCTTGTAATATCTCAAAACAATAATGTATACACCATTATGAGAAACAAGAAATTCATTAATGTATATCAGAAATACATAATTTGAGCTCAGAGTGTAAAACATCATAACTGTATCAATCATAAGTACAACCAAGACCCATTCTTTGAACATGTTCTTTAAATGTCTTTGGTTGTAAGCCTTTTTGTTAACAGATCTGCAATCATGAGATCAGTTCTAATATTCTCAAGTAACACTCTTTGTTTCTGAACTTCTTCCTTGACAATAAAGTACTTTAAATCCATATGTTTGGCACATTTGGAGTACTTATCGTTCTTGGAGAAGAATAATGTTGCAGTATTATCACAATAAATTTTTCTGCGGCTTGATAATGGTGTCGACAACCCCAAGTCTTGAAATGAAGTTCTGCAGCCATAATGCATGAATTGTGGCTTCATAACATGCCACAAACTTTCTTTGCAGTATTTTTTTTCAGTGATCAATTCCAGGATTACTTTGATATCTTCCTAGCATTCCGACCACAAATCTAAAATACGGTCGTGTGCAAGTTTGAACATACATCAAACTTCCAACAATAGAAGATTAAGGAATTGAGTTCATTTCGTTTTGTTCTACATCATTCTTTGGGCATTGCATGAGATTAAATTTGTCCCCTTTTTAATATGAACTATTCCTGTTGAACAACTGTTCATGTTAAATCTCTCTAGAACTCTTTCGATATAGCCTTTTTGAGACAGTTCAATAGTCTCTGTGATCTATCACGGAATATTTCTATCCCTATCACATAGGATGCCTCACCTATATCTTTCATTTCAAACTTCATAGAGAGAAAGTCTTTCGTCTCACGCAATATGCCTAAATCATTAGCAGCAAGTAAAATGTCATCAACATATAGGACTAAAAATATAAACTTACTCCCACTGATCTTTTGGTATATACACCGATCAACAGTAATTTCCTTTAATCCAAAAGATTTTATGGTATCATTAAACTTTATATACCATTGTCGTGAGGCTTGTTTGAGTCCATAGATTGACTTTTTTAGTTTACACACCATTTGATCTTTTCCTTTAATTTTGAAACCCTCTGGTTGGTCCATATAAACATCCTCATTTGAGGTCTCCATTAAGAAAGACAGTTTTCACATCCATTTGATGTAACTCTAAATCATAATGAGCTGCCAAAGCCAAAACAATTCTTCATGAATCTTTCTTTGAGACCGGTGAAAAGGTTTCTTTATAATCAATGCCTCTTTTTTGAGTGTATCCATTTGCAACAAGTCTGACTTTATATCGTTCAATATTACCATTGACCCATCTACACCTGATTCTTTTAGAACTTTCTGGTAATTGAACAAGATCACAGACTATGTTGTATTCCATGGATTTTAACTCATTCATGGAATCAATTCATTTATCAGACTCAGTAATTTATATGGCTTGTGAAAATGAAACTGGATCTTTATTAATTTCAATGTCAAAATCGGACTCTTGCAAATAAATCACATAATTATTTGAAATGGCCTATTTTTTTTCTCTTTGAGATTTTCTTAATGGCACTGTTTCTGTTATATTTGCGTTAGATACTTGTGAGTTAGTTCCTTCTTGAAGTGTTTCATCCAAATGTTGTTCAACATTGTTAACGTGTTCTTCAACAAGAAGAACAACATGTGTTATTGGTGTGGAAGTAGGTACATTCATGGTCAATGAGATATTTACCCTTACCTCATTAATTTCCACACTTTGTCGTTCAACACTCCCACTAACTTCACCATTCTCAAGGAATTTTGCAATATGGACCCGGACATTGTTTTGATTCGTTATACTTTCCATAATATTCACCACCTCTATCTGACCTAATGATTTTCACTTTTCTATCTAATTGTCTTTCAACTTTATTAATGTACACTTTGAGAGCGTCCCCTGCTTGAGATTTTTCTTTCAACAAATAGATAAATTCATAACATGAAAAATCATCGATAAAGATAATAAAATATGAACAACAAATGGTTCGCAAATATCACTGTGTATAATTTCAAGAAGCTGAGTCCTCATTGTGGCACCTTTCTTGGTATGTTTGGTTTGCTTTCCTTTAACGCAATCCAAACGTATATCAAGATCAACAAAATTTAAATTCGGAAGAATTTCATTCTTTACTAATCTTTTTAATCATTCTTTGGATACATGACCCAAACGATTATGCCACAAATAAGCAGAACTTTCATTTAGTGAACTGCGTTTAATTCCAACATTTTGATGAATAGTAAGTAGGGATTCAGAAAAATTATTATCGAATTTCAATCTATATAAACAATCAATAAGAACACCATAACCAAAAAAAACATTCTTATATAAATTGAAACATCCATGTCCAAACTTAAAATCAAATCTAGAAACATCAAGTCTTGAAAGAGAAATCAAATTTCTAGAAAATGAAGGAACATAAAGAGTCTGTAATAGATCAAGATGATGTCCAGTCTCCAAGATCAATCGATAAGTCCCTATGCCTTCAATTTCCGCCTTCATGCGATTTCCCATGAACACGTAATCCTTATTTGGATTTGTAGTTTGGATCGTAGTGAATCCCTGCAACATAGTGGATACATGAGTAGTTGCACCAGAATCAAGTCACCTAGTATTATTAGGAACTTCTACTAAATTTGATTCGAAACACACAAAAGCACTAAATGTACCTTTCTTTTCAAACCAAGCTTTACGTTTTAGGCAATCTTTCTGATAGTGTCCTTCCTTTTTACAGAAACGACATACATCAGCCTTGAGTTCCTTATAAGCATCCTGTGAAACTTTAGCAGGTGCTTTCTTTTTCTTAAACTTGTTGGCCTTCACTTTAAGTCCTTTACCAGCTCCTTGACCCATGAGGTTAATGGAATGACCTCCTTGTTTCTTAAGTCTTGACTCCTCTTGAGTAAGTATACTGGACAATTCACTAACATCCCACTTATCCTTAATAGTGTTATAGTTAATTTGGAATGGTCCATACTCAAGAGGCAATGAATTCAGAATAAACTAACCAAGAAGGTGTCATCCACTTTCATCCCCAAGGTCCGAAGTCTTGCTGCAATGTTAGTCATCTCGTTAATATGATTTTGCATACTACACGACCCATCAAACTTCATGCTCGTGAATTCAGCCATTAGTGTACCAGCGAGAGACTTATCAGCAGCATGAAAACGTTCTTCCACAAACTTCAGGTATTCCCTGGAACTTTCTGTTTGTGGAATAGTACTCTTAATGTTGTTAGCAATAGTCATTCGCATGAACATAAGGCTCAATCTGTTAGAGCATTCTCATGATTTATGAAAATACTTCTCATCCTCACTGCTCTTATTAGTAATGGCAGTAGGTTTGTCATTCAACAGAGCCAAGTCAAGATCCATCACACCTAAGCGGAACTGGACTTGTTCATGCCACTCAGAGAAGTTCAATCCATTGAACACAGTAACAGACGAAGCATACAAATGAAGAGGAATAACTGCAAAATAGATATAAATGCTCACAAATCAGAAAATAATGTGAATTCAGTAAAGCGATATAAATATATCGTAATTCTCCTTTGGGTAGATACTACGACACATTATCATAATTTAAATGCCAATTTATCTTTATTAGGTAATTGAATATTTTTTAATCAAACATATACGACATCTTTGCATGTACAATATATGTTTAACTAAAAGATATTAGTTTATCTCATAATTTTCACTATTCGTAGAATGATAGATTCACCTTTGGGTAATTTCTTAAGTTCTAGCAATAGTGAAAGTCCATTTATATATTTATTTTTCAATATAGGCATTTAATTAATCTTCATAGATAAATGACAATTTTATGAATGCATATTTTTTTCTTAACCATACTAGTTTGGCCACTTTGTGTAATGACCCTCTTGGTCATTTATGTGTCTTGCTTTCTGTGTGTCGTTTCGAGCGTTCCTATCGCGACCCCAAGTCAATTATGACTTGCTGGGACTGACAGTTCGATCACCTGGTCGTTCGTTTGGTCTTGGTGCGAGTTTCTGTGTTTTGGAGCTTATGAACCTTGAACGATCATTTTCGATCAAAACTTCGAGAAGATGACATCGGAATCCAATTCTGACGATTCCATCAGCTCCAGAAGGGTCATTTTAGGCTAGTAGCCTAGTCGACATGACTCCCGAGGTTTTCAGTGTGAGTCGGTGCGATTGGGTGTTTTAGCCTTTGAAATTTGGCTTAAGGTGTTTGGTCAACATTCTTGGAAAATACGCTCAGATGAAAATTTCATCAGCGCGGTTAGCTCCGTAATATCAAGTTTGGTCTAGATTGACCCTTCTTTTGTGTCTGGAGATTTTCGATATCTTTCCGAGCCCTTTTGTGGGTTTTGACTTAAACTGGCTTTTGGAAGTGGGACCCACTTTTTATCGAAATGACCTTTGATGGAAATTTTGACTGCGCCGTTGAGTCTGGAATATCGAATTTGGTATGGTTGCATATCTCGTTTGTGTTCATGGGGTTCCGAACGAGTTCGGAGCACTCCGTCGGAGTTTTAGAATTTTGGGGAAAAAATTGCAGCAATCTGCTATTTATTGCAGAAAAACCAGCAACATTTCCAAACTTCAAACCCTCATAACTCTCTCATCTCTCAACCGATTTGGGCGATTCAAAAGGCAAAGTTGTGAGATTTTTCGAGGACAACGCGTTGGTGAGCTCGGATAGTGATTTGGGGTCCCCGTTTGAGGTAATTTTCGTAAAATACCTGCTGCCACACTTTTTTTGTGAGCTTGATTTTGGGAATCTTTGAGACTTGATATTTCAGTCATTTTAGATCCGATTTCGGTGATTCTTGGGGCTATCTTGAGTGGTTTTTCAAGGAGAACGCGTTGGCGTGGTTAGATTTCGTATTTAACTTTTGTTGGAGGTAAAAAGTTGTGTTTTAGCTGCTGTCTTAGCTCATTTCGAGCTCAATTTTTGGGAAAATTTAGAAGGTGATTTCGTGGTCATTTTAGGTGCGAATCTGGTGATTCAAAAGCCTAGATTGTGGGGTTTTTCGTGAGGATCATCATGGTGTGATTAGTTTCAGCATCTGGATCCTCGTTTCTGATATTTTCTTGTAAATAGCTGCTGCTATTGTTGTTCCGTTTTAGTGTAATTTGGGTTTTGGTTGCATGTTGATAGTGTGTTGTTCCCGAGCCCCGAATTGTGTCCCATTTTGGGATATGATCTGGGGGAAACTGGTTAGGACCCACTTTTGGGGTTAATTCCGAAATTTCCAGTGCGGGTCCCACTTTCCCCGTTTTGACCCCGAAATTGGTCCGTCTCTGTTTGTTGTGATTTTGGTGTCTAAACGACCGTATTAATGTTGTGACTCTATTTTTGATAGCGGGGAAGCGTTTCGAGGACGTTCGAAAAGGGAAAGCTCCGGAGAAGTGATTTTGGAGCGCGTGTGATCGGCCTACAGGTAGGCTACGGTT
>JAJOOO010024852.1:0-19362 GCA_029582685.1 Solanum piurae | reverse complement strand
TTACTTTTAATGAGATTTAACCATAGTAACTTATCTCATAAAATAATCATAGTAACTTATATGGTTAAATCTCATTAAAAGTAACTGATGGTGTAGAAAACTTTGTACACTGACGGTGCACAAAACTTAAACTCTTATGATAATATGTTTGTTTATCATGATGATGCAATTACACGTAATTGCAAGCATACTGTTTTGTTGCACAAATATAATTAAATCATTAGATTAACTTTTAGCGATATAGTAAAATTTCATTAAATTAATATTCGGTAAAAGATAATATTTTCCTTCGATTCCGACTTGAGACAATAGAAAAATCACTTATTTCAATAAGATAATAAGATAATATATTTTCATAAGACCCTTTTATAAATATATGGTCTCATTAGTATTATAAATTAATATTTTTTTTTAAATACAAATATATCTAAGACAATTTAGTGAAATATGATTCTATCGTGTTTTTTTGTTAAAATTTAAATCTAGTTGAAGCTCATCTCTAACTTTTCTTATTGCATCCTAAAGTTTCGGTGTTATCTTTTCGAACTGCACCATAAACCTTTAAGTTCTAGATGTGATAAGTGATTACACACAACTGATTCCAAAGGTAAAAAATATATATATTACAATGAATCATACACATACATTGTACTTAGTGTAATTTAATGGGGAAAAATCTGAAATATATCTGAACTTTGACCGAAATTGCTGTAACAATCCCAAACTTTGGGCAGGACCTATTACCCCACTGCACTATTTAATAGTGTATTTTAAAGAAATATAAGTGCCAACTTAACAAGTTACTATTTATAATGTCCACATGGACACCTATATATCTTTAAAATACACTATTAAATAGTGAATGAGGGTAATATGTCATGTCCAAAGTTTGGAATTGTTACAACAATTTCGGTCAAAGTTCAGATATATTTCGAACCCTTTTCCCTAACTTTTTAAAATATGAATTCAATAAATATGATACTTAATTTAGTAAGATACAAATTTTGATGTATTCATTGTACTTTATGTATATTTATTTTTTATGTGAATTCAATAAATATGATACATAAATTAGTAAGATATCATGATTTTGATGTAATCAAGATTGACCTTTATTGAATCTCAAAACACTTTTTAAATTAATAAATATTAATTTATCGATTAAAAACTACATCTACAAAATAATAATATTTCATGGTTCCACCTATATTAATTTAGTGAGTTTTTATCGTAAATAGTTAATTATTAAAAATAATAGATAAGTATACGCTCTTATAAATGATATTAAATTAGGTTTTAAGATACATAATTTCTCTTAAAAAATCTATCAATTGATAAAAATATTTTTTTAACTAATAATATTAATATAATTTATATAAAAATTTAAATTAATAATATTTTAATTTAATTAATCATTAAAACGAAAAGTACATACTATTTTAAGAACAACATGAAATTCATGTTTGATAAAAAAATTTAATATTATAAACATAATGTAATAAAATTATAGAAATATTTGAAAACTATATAATCTATCAATTTTAACCGAAGAAATGAATGACATGAAATGTGAAGATAACAAGTTAGAACTACCAAAATAAAATAAACTGGAACCAAAAATACAATATAAAGTCAAAATAAAAAAAAATAAACGTAGTACTTTTATTCAACTGAGTACGAAATATCGATTTTAGTGGGAAAGCATGTCCAGTTTATTTTTATCGGACCCCGAACGATTTTTGAGGGTCCATCTGAGGCTTTTTATTTGAGTTTGAGTTGCTGGTTTACAGTTTCTGGTGCATGTCATATTTTACCTTCACGATCGTGACTCTCTGTCTCGCGATCGCGATGTATCTATTCTCGTGGCCTTTGTGATTGCAATCCATAGGCTCACGTTCACGATAAATTCCCTTTTTCTAAGCCCTCACGATCACATACAAGTTGTCTCGCGATCGAGATAATCCTTCAGTGTCTTTTGCAATCGCGGGAGTTAGTGGCTCGCAATTGCGATGAGTAAAATCCACCTGGACAAAACTCAAATTCAAAATTTCTCTCAAAAATCTCATACCATTTCCAAACCCTTGGAGCTTTGGGAAGCAATTTTTAATTTCCTCTTGGCGAATTCTAGCGTGGGTAAGCTTCTTTTTCTTAACCTTTATCAATCCCTCCAAGTTTTTATCTTCCCAAAGCTATTTTAAATCATGATTTCAATGGGTTTTTGCGGGTTTTCTTCTAAAGTTTAGAATTTAGTAAAACCTTGATTTGGGGCTTGTTTCTCGCTTGTTTTTATTGGGGTATTCAGCCTTGATTCCCTCGTGACTTGTAGAACGTGAATTTCAATTAAAAACCGGGTTTCGGCCTTCCAAATTTTGAACTGATTTTTGGACTATTTTCCCCTAATTTCAAGAAATATAGGTATCATTGGGCTGCTTTCGATGAACTCTTTCCAATTTTAACAGTTGGGGATCATTCCGAGTAGTGCGTGGTTAGGGATTTACTCCGGTGGAGTTGTTCGAGTGAAGTTTCGGCCTTGAGCTAGGTTTTGCTATTCCTCTTGTAGATTGAGATTAGTAATTAATATGTTCTTAGGGAGTTAACTATGAAATGAGTAGTCGTATATGTCTTAGAAATTGGTAAGTGTTGAAGTCCCTGTTCTATTCGTTTGATGCTTCCTATGATGTTTAGTCTGTGTGAAGGCTTATGTGATACTGTTACCTATTGTGGGAAGTCTGTGATACTTGAGAAATTTCCAGAGTTAGGGGAATGAAATGACTTATGAACATCTTAAAATGAAAGATATGTTGTCTAGTGGCGAAAATTGATTTCAAATGAATTTCCTCCACTATTCCTATCACTGAGAGTACATTTCATGACTTGTTGAATTGGGAACTTGATGTTATTTACTACTTTTACTGAACTGATTATTTCCGCATTCGAGAATTCCCCTTTTCTTCCACTCCGCCCATAGTCGTTCAAAAGTCAGACTATCGTAAGCCCGACACTATTCTATTTACTCTCTCAAATGAGGGGCTGGTTTATTTTGCTATAGGGGCCATCTCCTGTCATCCCTTACCTATGGTTCAAGAAATGGATTGACCGGAATGATTGCAACGAGACACACCAACACCACTACTTAGAGGTGGAAAGAGGGGCGGTCAGAGGATGACAGAGCAATCACAATCTTGTGTTGTATGTATTGTGAAATATTCATCCTCATGTATTATATCATGGTTCATGGAAATATGAGAAAGTGGAGGAATACTATTTTTTTAGAAAGAAAATGTGACACCTTACTTAATACTTATATCCTTGACCATGTTGAGGTGGCAAGTTGATGAGATATTGAGATATTGAGATATTGAGATTGGTATATGGACTGCGAGTCCCCCATGAGTCCTTTTTTTGGAAGCTAGAGTCTAGACAAGGTGTATACGATGGGTTGTGCGACGACCTTGGTACTGCCACATCATTTCATCATTTCATCATCTCATTACATCATTGGTCAGTTTTGTTGTGTTACGTGACTTGTTTGCGTACTTATTTACTGTTACCTACCTCCTTATGTGTTTACTTTACTCGCGTTGTTTTATATAAGTTGATGGCACTGATATCAGACTGGGACTTTTCTGCCTGCAGGTGGAAGCTTACTTATTTATTTCTCAAGTCGTTTTGATTTCTTATACTTGATTCTAACCTACTGAGTACTTTGGTTTATACTTACCCCTACTTCTGTTACCCCTTTGATGTAGATCCTAGTCAGGGTGAGCCTCGTAGTGGCTGATTGGATTTCAGCGGAGTTCCTTCTTTTCGAGTTGTGGTGAGGCCCTACTATCCGAATCACTAGACTCCCTCTTTGTTCGAAGTTTTTAACTTACTTTTCAAAGACTTGAGATGTATTTCAGACTCGAGATAATATTAGATGCTCTTTATGCTTATACTACCAGACTTTGGGGATATTCTTTGTTACTTCTATCTTTTGTGGCTTGACTCCCCTTCAGGAGTTTCGTATATGTATTTTTTTTACTTACACACCATTCTTGGGGTTCTCGAGTGTGTGCCTGTCACGCCCCGAGCCTACACTCTAGACGTAATCGGCACTCAAGAACCATTTCTAATCCACAAGCGAACAGTTGGCCTAGCTGACTACTTAGCGGAAGATTCAGTCAAATAATAATAGGCTTAAAACAGAAATTTGATCTGAAAATAAAACTCAACTCGAATGTCTGAAAGTACTCATTGCAATAATTATAATAGTTTGCAAAACATCTTCAAAGGAAAGAAAGTGTTGAGAGACTCCTCAACTCTTTCTATCTATAAAGCCTTTACTATTAACGAAGGATGTCGGGACAAGATCCACGACATCTCAAAACTTCTAATTAGAAAGCAAATGTGAAGTCCTCCGAAATACAATGACGCTCACCAAAAGCTATCCGGAGTGTATATTGTTCTCAATGAAGCGCATGTTGATGATCTTAAACACTTGTATCTGCATCATAAAAAGATGCAGGTCGAATGACATCAATACATTTGAATGTAAGAGTATGTAATATAGACAAAGTGAAATAACTGTATGAAAGGACTACAATAGATAAAAACTATACTCAAGATGAATGTAAAGAAATACAGGAGTTAAATCATTTAAAGCTTTACAAAATATTTACTCATCTCTAAACTCAACATTATAAGTGATATATTAAAATACACTTTAACTCTATTAGGAGATTCTCTAATCGACAACCATCACTATGAGCTACGTGATGATACAACGTCTTGTCAACGCTGCTAGAACTGTCATATATCATTTCGGGATATAGAACCTCTCAACTAAGTGGATCCACTAAGCAATAATGATTCATCTAAAGAGTATGATCATGTACCCATGTTGGCAAGACATGGTTTATGAGGATTTTGAATTTTCTGAACTCATCCCAATACCGATGTTCAATACTACTCCTAATAAAATATATACTCATGCTCAAAATGTATAAAACATACTCTTTCTCTGGTTTGAGATAATTGCTCAAACTATCCTCTTAAAAGAGGCAACTGCTCTGAAATATATTTAGAAATTAAAGTTTCTGTTTTCTCAATGATACATTTAAGACTACTCAGTTTCCTTAAACTTTACTAAAAATTCTCTTTAAACTTTACTCAAACTCTGCTTTACTTTTGCAGAAAAATAGTTTAAAACAAATGTTTATTTTGATCTAATCATTGATGACTCGGGAAGTCATACTGCATAATTATTGATGATATATCTAGATGTCATAGTGCTTGCACATTAATGCCATACTCGACTGTCATACTAATCATGAATCATAGTTTTCTTCTCAATATAACAATATTGCTTTTTTAACCATTTGTGTTCCCTTAAACTCTTCTCAAACGATACTTTAAATACTCTTGCTAAAATCTTGGTTAAATCTCTTTCACAAAACTCATCTTTGTTTTCTTAGGAAATCAGTTTAAGACAAAAAATATGTGCTTTAATAAATTCTAAAATATTATGACTCTAAATTGGGTTCATGCTAAAATATAGACAATAGAAAATCAACTCAAGAATCTCAATGTATAATAATATATATAACAACTTATGATCAAGGATTTGGAACTCAGGATCAATAACATAACTCATATCAAGAATACTCAAATCTAAGGATAGAACCCTAGAGTAATCTTTAACTGATTTGAAAGTAGAAGTAGGGTGTGAGGACGAACTAGTTCAACACTTTGATAGCCTTACATACCTGGAAGAACAAAGTTCTTAGCGAAATCGGCGAAACTGGAAGAACGCTCGAAGCCCTAGCTTTTCTCTTCTTGGAACCTTGCTCTAATAACTTTAAGTGTTAATGAACGTAAAAGAACTGATTAACACTTTCTAAGCCCTTAACTAGGTGTGAACTGTCGTGGTTTAGACTTAGAATAAAGATTAAAGCGATGTAGTTTAAGTACCAAACACATAGGTGAAAGACCAAAACGAACCCAACTTAAAAACTGACAAGATGACTTAAAAGGGAGGCTTCATAGACCGTTTAGGGCTCCACGTTTCGTGAAATATTCACTGGCCATATAGCCATCCGTGAAACTTCGACTGTCTGATAGGGCCTGACTACAATGGGCATAACTTTTTACTCCAAACATGAAATGAGGCAAACTTAATGGAGTTGGAAAGAGGACCCAAAACCTTTAATTTGATAGGTTATGAGTCACCTATCTCGTTATGTTCTGAAAGATATGATCGTTTGAAGTTGACCTTAAACTTAAAAGTTGATGGGTGACTTATAAGGACCCCTAAACGGATCGTACAATCCACCACAGACTGTCTAGGTGACTCACCACTTGGAAGCCCTGGACGGTTGGGTACCTTGCCCTATATGGGCCGTGGACCCCTACACGGACCGTTTAGGATTCTATGACGGGTTCATGGTCTATTTTGGGTTTGTGGACTTGTCCGTTAGCCCTTTTTAGTTGTTCTCAATGTTCGAGGTGTTACACGAACGATTCAAATTTTAGGAGTAGAGTTGCGAGGTGTTATAAAATGATTCAGGTCTTACCTTAGAAATTTTTCGGGTGTTACAGTGAGATCATGACCTCAACTTTTGGATCGTGACATCAAATTAGAAAAAAAGACAAGTATCAATGTACTTTTAATATTAAAATTATTTTATAGAGAGAAATTATTTTAAGTATCTATTATAATTTTTTAACTTAATTTTTATTTTTATTAAATTAATATGTACAAATTTAAATTTTCAATCAATATTATACATAGATAAATAAAAAATAAATTAAATATTGACATAATATTAACATTATTAAATATAATAAAAATATCAAGAAATATAAATTTAAAAATTATTTCATAAATTAAATCTCTACATACTAAAATTCACAATAAAAACAAACAAATAAAAGAGATATATTGCTAAATATGTATATATATGACAAGAATATTTTAGTCTTGAAAAAATAATTTTATACTTCTACTTCTTTTTTTTTAAAAGTATACTCATGTGAATATTTTCATACCAACATCAAAACAATTTTGTACATATAAAGAGCACGACATCTCAACCAACCCACTAGGTTAGCAGGAATTTGCCTCACTAAACAAACAACATATAATCTTCTATATCCATTCTAATCTACTTACAAATACCATCTACTAATCTAATGCATTTCCTTGATTTCTTGGATTGTTTAAGAAACTCCACTCTGCTTCTTATCTCCATTTTGATCAATGTTACTATGCTCTCTTTTTGTATATTGATTTGTCGAAATATCTTTCAATTCCTTACTATTCACACGTGGTAAATATATGTCCCAAATAGTGCAGTTATAACTTTCTTCATGAATTTCCTCTAGTGTGTTCTCATAATCCATATAATGTTCTGTGATATGTCTCTATGTTATGACTAGGCGATTGATGAAAGAAATCAGGTCAGAAAATTCTACGGGTAGAGACTTAAAAATTCTAGGGTAGGCTAGTCTCCGATGGAATCTGAGCAAGGTGAGGTTTAGGGCCATCCAAAAATGGGTGAGGTTAAATGACTAGGCTTGATTTATATTTTCTAGTAGCCAAGAAATTAAGGGAATCGTAAGGCTTTACGAAATTGAATTTGGATCAGTAAAACCCTCAAAATCGATCTAGACGTGAAATGGATAGTTCAGGACGTCGAAGGAAGAAGGTATATTGTGAGAAAAAAAGATTTTTCATATCTGAAGTTTGTGCAATCTACTACGTCGAGAAGTGTCTGCTATAGCAGGCATGTGCGATAACAGAGTTAATGCCATAATAACGGGGCAGCTATAGGAGAACAGATCACTATAGCGGGGTATGTCGGAATTTTATGCATAAAAAGTCCTATTTGCTTCATAGTTCTTATTGAGTTTTGGAGGGGTGACTGAAGCAGTTCCTACGTAATTTTCCATTAATATCATTGGTAAAGGTAAGTTCATTACTCCCCTATCTTGTAATTTAATTTTTAAGCCTTAGAATTTAGGATATTACTCTTGGGGGAGGGTTTTGACTTTATTTGATGACGGGAAAAACCCTGATTTGGGTAGATTGAACATGAATTGGCCTGAGGTTAGGATTTGAGTATAATTCAAGTATAATTAGGTCAATTTTAATTAATTGTTGTATTTTATTATATTTTTAGACCAAGAATAAGGCAAGACACTGAAAAAAGGGAAATCTCAGATTCTATAGAGTTTCCAATAGGCTTTATTTGTGGGTAGGTGACATTTGTATGTTTTCCAATTTATGTTGTATGCATGTTTACTATTTTATAGTATTACTTGTGCAACGCATATTAGGAAAAACATATGAAATAACATCATGTTTGTAATCTCATGTAATGAACCTGTTTGTTTTACTTGTGTCTCAAGTGTTATTGTTCATTGTGATTGTGCATGATTATCTGTGATTACTGGTTGACTTGGATACCATGCCGGTATAATAATACTAACAGTTGAATCGAATACCATGCTTGATATAAATACTAACACTGGTTGACCCAGATTTTGCGCCGATACACTAACAATTTATGTGTGGGTTCCTTGAGAGAACTGAGTATGTGTAATTGTGGTTCTATGAATGAATCGGGTTTACCCTTTTACAATGTGATGTAGTATGTTGGATCCTTGAGTGGTTCGAGTTACTTAAAAGGTGAGTTGGACTCAAGTATAACTTATATGTGATTATGTCGGATATGCTTCCTGTGTATGCTTATTTGTGTAACGACCCAAACCGTCGTTATTTAGGAAAGGAAAGAGTCGAGAGAACTGGGCCCATAATCCCGCCAGAGCGGGCCAGATGTCACTAGGGCGGCGGCGCTCCAAAGAGGAAGTTAGCGCCAGAGCAGAATGGTTGGACATAACTTAAATAACGCGAAGTCTTATTTTCTTCTTTTTCCCAAAATACCAAAAAGAGGCGAGGACCACCCCATAAACCCTCAAAAGGCTGCTCTAGGCTTGGGAAGGAAGGAGAAAGAGATTTGTAGCGAAAGGATGTTGATAGCTTGCAGATTTCCGATCAAAGTCCACCGTCTCGTCGTCTAGAAGCCAGGATTGGAGCTACAATCCCTTTGCGACTGCTTGGCACCCAGGTAGACTAAGTTTATTAATTTAGTAGTCTTAAATCCGTGTTCACTGCGTAGTATATTGTTAATTGATGATATAATTTATGCGTAGGCCTTCGTGCACCGAAAAAAGGGATGGTTATATTTGTATTCCTAGTTGTTTCATAAGATGTCGTAGGGGGAAGCCTCGTCGTATGAACTAGGGGTAGGTGATGGTTTGATTTCAGGTTTGTGTAATATATGTTAGTAATTGCTTCATTGTAATGTATGCATGTATGTGAATGAAGCATCATAGATCAAACCTAGTGAAATGAGTATGAATGAATGTCACGACCCGAGAGCACTCCCTAGACGTAACAAGGCGTACTTGACCCCGAAAGGGTCTCATACAAGCCCTTAGCATATCATGACATAAGGACATAGGAAAAATGCAGAAAATTTAAAACTTTTCTTTACAATCGAACTCTTTATAAAATGAGAGAAAGTTTATGACACTATGTCTCAAACCATCTATAACATTAGAATTAAGACTCTTTAATACAATCTTAGGGACACAACCCTTACATAAATCTAAAACATAAAAGAACGACATAAAACTGACATGTGGTCAAGTCCTCGAATACTATGAGGACTCACCAATCTTCTTCTTCTTGATCTACAAAGGTCCTGGCCACGAGGATGGAATCCAATATCTCCAAAGCCTACACTTATAGAAAATGTAGAAATATGGGTTAGCACAAAATGTACGAAGTATGGAAGTCATGCAAGAAAATCCTTAAAACATGCATAAAAGGGATATTTTGTTTAAAACCATGCTTCATGCCACTTTTGAACATCATCTTTGAAATAGTTGGAGAATGTAGCTCATAGGACAAACCATGCACAATTCATCATAACATAAAGGATATTATCAATATTACAAGCATAGCTTCCAACACAACATAATGCATACTTCAATCTTCCAAACACATAGTTCACATACATAATTACATAACAAGATCATATCATCATATAGGACTATCACATGAGCAACCCTAAGCTAAACTTGTGCAATGCATAGCTAGGATCTCATAATCCTATCTACACTAAGTCTCACTTTTTGGCTACCATGATCATGCATAACATAAGTTCACACCACATATATACAACCCAAAGTCATACTAGTGCAATGTAATGCTAAGGTCCCATAACCTTACCAATGCCAAATATCATATTTAGACCACCAACAACATACATATCTTACTTTTAGTTCATTCACAACCAACATACATAAGTAAGGAAGCATTCATGATCATAACTTGAAACACATAAAGTTAACTTTAACATCCATTCACGATATACATACATAATTCATAAGTCTTCATAATATAAGAGGACCTAACCATAACCCCTCTTAAAGTCCACTTGTGCAATGTATGAGTAAAGTCCTATACTCTCACTCATACCAAGTTGTACCTCTTAAGGAATCATAATTAGAGTCGATGTTCTTATTTTAGCTCGTATTTGCATCATTTTAGGGATAATAGCCATGTGAGCTATATGGAATTCGGTGTTCTACTCCCACACCAAAAAGAGAGTGTCCTACTTGCCTAAGGTAGAACGTACATTATAGCTTAAAGATGGATCCACTAGCTATATACCTCTGTGGGCACATAGTTATGGGATATGTGGATTGCTACTAGAAATCCGGACTTGCTAAACGTAGAAGGTTTCCATCCCATGAGATAACATACATTGGGAAGCCGGACTTGCTAGACGTAAAAGCCTCTCATCTCACTTTCCTATCCACTCGGTGCTAAGCATAATTCCCTTTAAAAGTTACATTAAGTCTTTACTTAAGTTTAAGGTTATAAGAGAATGCACTAGGCACTCAAACCAACATTCATCATAATAGCTCAAAGATTCATTAAGTGAGAATATCCTTTCACTTTAGAACCATCAATAAGTGAGTAAACCTTTCACATTATCATTCATAGTGTTCATGAGAATTATCCTTTCAATCAACACAATAATACGACCATAGTCATAACATATCATACGTACATAATAACTAAACACCTCCACCTTTCAAGTGGATCAACACGATCATGTACATTTCATGCATAAAAGTATGTAAAGGTGCATATGAGAACTAACCTTTCAATCAACACCATAGATACATTATCATCATAGACACTTCCTTCTCAAGTGTTCATAAGCATGTACATTATACCACAATCACACATAATACACATATATTGCATTTAAGAGTCACATTGAGTCAACACATCTAACATTCAACATATATAACATAGATACAACCATGCCTTAAGTAATATATTTATTTCATGCATAAACTCATTTAATCATGTTAGAGGTCATGTAGATGAAGTCTTCTCAAAATAGGGCCATACACAAATCAACATATATAATGGATTCCTTCTTGGAGCCTTAGCACCCTTAGCTTATTCATTTTAGCTCTTTGCCTTTATGCCCTAGGAGTCACCTTTATATTACAAGTCTTACTCTCAAGCAATGCCTCACATGATTATTAAGTAATCCTAGTTCTCAAGGTATCCTAACCACATGCCTCATTCTTGATCAATTATAGTCATATAGGAACATATAAATTCAATCTCAACACTACACAAACATGATCATTCATATAAGCCCTAATCAAGTGAGTTCATATGTAAAAGCTTTACTTATAAGAAATTCATATCTAGGTGATCTAATCTAAGGCAATTCACTAAGAAGTTCATCAATCTTAAAGGTTCACATCTAACCCTCAATTTGCCTCTTTCATGATATAACCATAGAATCTTAGGTTAATCAATAATATAGGTATATTTATACTTATATCATGTAATTACATCATAATCAACTCACACTCAATCAATTGAATCAACTTCTAACTACATTCATTGTGTAGGGAAGAGTCATAGCTAGGTTTGGGGAAAACTCATGGACTCTTTATAATTCAAGTTAGAATCATCTAAAATCAGTGGTATCATCAATAACAAACATAATTCAATGTAAACATAATCCATTGACAAGCTTTCATCATCAATCAAGTCATACCCTAGTTCACAATTTGGGAAAAAGGGGAAATCATGGGTCCAAGGGATCTTTTCATCAAAATCCAACAATACTCCATTAATTCAATCATAAATCATCTTAGTCAACCATAATAAACCTTAATTAAACAATTGAATTCATTTTAAAAGAAGACCCATGACTAAATTTGAAAACCCTAGATTTGGGGAATTTGAAAACATAGCTGAAGAGGCTTCTTGGTGATAGCTAACCAAGAATGAAAAGAATCCATATCTCAATTAAGAATCTCCAAGAAATTTGGGGAAGAACCTTGAGAATCTACAAACTCTAGATCCAATGGCTTCTTTTTCTTCCTTGAGTTTAGAGAGAGAAATATTGGAGAGGAGAAGCTCTTTTGATTTGATTTGGGTTTTCTTGAAAAGTGACTTAATTGAAGGAATTTCAAGTTTAAAAATGTTATATACTTGTTAGGTAAAGAGTGGGAAAGTGTTGGTTCATGTTTTGGAAGGACTACTTAAAAACTCCAACTTAAACTTTAGAAACTTCCTAATTCACGCTAGAGCTCTCCCCTTTGGAACTCCTTGGCTCACCAAGGGCACTAGGCGACTCGCCTAATGGCCCTTGGCTTGCCTATTTTTCCAGTCTGATAGTGCTTCACTATTTTGGGCATAACGTTTTACTCCGAGATCGAAATTGGACAAACTCGGTGGTGTTGGAAAAAGGACTTAAAGACCTTTAATTGGATAGGTAATGGCCCACCTAATTAATTTTGAGTTAGGAGATATCATCATTATAAGTTGACCCTACACTCTAAGTCAAATGAAAACTCTTCATGGCCGACTTCACGGTCCGTGTGGGGCTTCACGGACCGTTGTGATGCCCTTGGCCCTTGACCAGTAGCCTAGCTTGCCACCCCTTTCAGGACCTTTCTTTCCCAATGGACCCTCTTAGCTCGCCAAGGGCACTAGGCGACTCGCCAAGTGAACCCTTGGCTCGCCCAAATTTTCAGTGAGCTCCAAAAATGGGCAGCTCACTAGGCGATCTTGAGGGACCAATGAGCGACTCGCCAAGGTGGTTGGCGAGCTAAGTCTTAGTTCACCATTTGGTCCAGTACCTAGGATAGGAGGGACAGACCACTAGGTGACCCAAGTACACTTTGGCGCATCGCATAATGGCTTGGGCGACCATACTGCCAATCGACAACCTATCCAAAGAGAATCAAGTTCTCCTTCACCCTTCCTTTATAGTTTAGGCCCTTGCCTGCTTCCTAGGTTTGTCAACCCAATATACCAAGACCTAGGTTAGCCTGTAAGGGTACGGGGTGTAAGACGTGCCTTGATGTTCAACCATTAAATCCCTTATTCTAAGCACGGAAAGTCAATATACAACCTAACACCAAACACCAAACTCAAAAGCTCCCACGTTAGGCTCTAGTTTCACCTATTAGTTTCCATTAGACTCTAGCTTGGTCTTACTAATTTTTAGGGTTGCTACAATGAACAATTTCATGCCATGAACCTAATGCTTGATTCTTATGATTATGAGTAATGTTCATTATGGGTGTGATTATTATTGTAGTTGTGCTGATTGGATCGGATGTCACGTTCCGACACATATATTGGATCGTGTGTCAAGTACCGACACACTAACATATATTGGATCGGGTGTCACGTACCGACACATATACATATATTGGATCGGGTGTCACGTACCGACACACTAATAGTTTGGGTGTGGTTCCATGAGAGGACCACGTGTGATTGATACATTCATTGTACTGTCGTATCTACTTGTTATTAAGAATGTGGAATTGTACATTCCTCCTGAAATGATCATTGGAATATGCATTCGATATACATACGTGAGTTTACGGTATCATAAGGTAATTAGGTATATCTCGTTTACTGAGAATTAACTATGAATGGACATGCCAATTTGGTAGGTTGTATGGTAAATGGGGACTGAGGATCCAGGTGTTACTATGGGTTACTTAGAAGGGTTGCCCGTGTTCTTGAAAGTTGATAAGTGGGGTGGTGTTTGTGTCGTAAAATTTAAGTAGCTCGGTCTTACCTCGAAAGTGGATTGTATTTAAATGATTAGTGAGTCTCGATAGAATGTACCATGAGGTCAAGGGTTGAGTGGTGATGTGGAAGAAGCAAGGCGTATGTCGTGAGTGGTTGGTCGAGTTGGTAGTGGTTACATTCGAAAACTCCTCTAGGAGATAGAACAGTTAAGCTATGACTAAGAAATGAGCGAGTAAGTGGTTGGAACCAAGTGTACTAGTATATTCTTTAAAGTATTCGGTAATGGTAAAGATGGAGGAACGAACGGTCTTATTGTTTGTTTCCTCCTAGTCAATTTCTTATATTATGTGGTGGGTATCGGGTTGACCGATGATGCCTACCAGTTCCTGTGGTTTGTACTGATACTACTCTTGCTATGCCTTTTTGGCATAGTCTGGTTGCAGGGTCAGTGATGTTTTATAGGTGAAGACGAAGACAATCTCCAACAACTCATATTTTCCTTTCATGTGGTAGGAGCTGCATCATTTGTTATCATGTTTATACCTTGTAATCTTAGAAGCTCTTGTACCTATTTAGACTAGATCCTTGGGAAAGTTAATTCCTTTACAAGTTAACTTTAAGTCATTTAAAACTTTTATTTTATAAAAATCTCCATGAATTTCTTTTTATCAACAGTTGTCTTAATTTTCTGTATATTTAAAACGTTTGGGAATCGAGGGTTCTCCTACTTTGGTGTTAGAGTAGGTGCCCGCACAACCCGGTGGGTTGGGTCGTGGCAAATCAGTATCAGAGCCTAGGTTACCGGTCTCCCAGTACAAGAGCAAATGTGGACTAGACTCTTGCGGATTGGTGTGTTGACGTCCACATGTAATCTTCAAGAAGCTACGAAGAATTCTAGGAAGTATTCCATTTCTTCTCTCCTTTCGTTTGAGTTGTCGCTTATGGTATGAGTTGAGTTCAATTGGTATCTCCCGATTCCAGTTATTGGACGCCGTAGTCACGACTGAAAGGACACAAGCAATGTAAATTGGAACTGAGAAGGTTCCAATTGGTATCTGGCCTTAGAGGTTGTACAAATGCATGGGCAATCAATAATGGTCATCTGTGGAGCTAACTAATTAATAATTTGGACTTGCCTCTGAGTTGTAGCTTGAAACTGTGAAGGTGTGCATATTGTTGTCTGAAATAACTGTTGGTGTGAAAGGTATATTACTTGGATGCTATGATATGATTATGTGCACAATATTGCTTGTCTGGATTTAGATGTGTACAATATGTTAGCCTAAATGTTCGAAACTGTGCGAGTTGGAATTTCTTGAGTTTCGTGAACTGTTGTCGGAAATAGAGTCATCACTTGGTTAGGTGCAAAGGTCTAGATAAAACTACGATGTGATTCGCAAAATGAAATCTAGATGTGTGTTGCGACCAACTATAACTGTGTGAGTGTATGGGCATATTCTTAGGATGTGCGTATTTGTGGTGTTTAAATAATGGGAAGGGATTCTAGAGTGTGTATCATTGTGTTGACTCAGGGTAGACAATGACTATCCTATCTAAAAGGTTTATCCTAAATGCTTAGTTATAACCTGGAAATCAATGAAAACCTTTAGAAATAGGAAGATCCCCAGGAAATTGTTGACCTAGGTACTGTCTCTGTTAGGGCCGCTGGGGTGGTATTATTCCCGCCAGGGCGAGATCGCTAAAGTGGGACAGAGCAAGACAGAATCTCAGCCCTGTCTCCCCTGTTTTTTTTCATAGTCACACATATGGACCTCGAATTGTGCCTGGGCTAATCCATGTACTTCAAACGTAAGTTATAACCACCTGACATTTAAATATTAGCTGTAAAGAAAAATAAAAACGAGTATCCATGTGCTTACAAAAATGTGGGGAAAAACAAAAGAGAAAAATGAAATATTATTCATTACATGCCCAAAAGGGGTGAAAACCAAATCAGGGTCCATGGGAATGGGAAGTGTCACTATCCGAGTCTAGGTTCTCTGGGGTTTCACGCCAGACCATGCCTCGTTCAACCAAGGGAACTCCGCATAGTATTTCAGCTTGAGCTTGGGAATTTCCCTCTGGGGGCAACGCAAGAAAAGATGACCTTAATGGTCTTCCACATTTGGGTCATCATACGATCCCTCTATATACTCTTCCTCCTCTCATGTCGTAACTGGCGGCGGAACATCTCAACCTCGAGAGCAGTGGAGGGTGGAACTAAAGTTGAGGCACGGGCATAGCAGCTTCCCAATCTCCTTCGGACGGCAGCCAGGTCCTCCTCCACACGAGCACCTGATAGTGGGGGCTGGGACTGGGTAGGGAGAGTGTCGTCGCCCTCCTCATCTTCCGCCTCAGAAGCCATTTGACTGCTACCGGCCCTGTCCGTTTTCCTCCTCTTTTTCCCGAGGGTGGAAGCCTGCCAAATCAAAAGAGAGTGAAAAAGAAAATCCATGGAAAGTATGTCATCACTGTCCCAGAGTGGCACCCCCGCCCGCTTGCACATCGCTGTCACCAGTCCAGGCAGGAAGAACGCCTTCTTGTTGCCCCAGTAGAACATCTTCCACTCAAAAATGATATGTGCGCCCACATTAAGTCTGATCCCATGCACAACACAAACCACCATTAGAGCCTGGGGAGAGGTCACGTCGGTGTGGTTGCCTAATGGGCGGATCCTCCTTAAAACATAGTGCAGCCACCTCCACTACTAAAAAAAAGTGAATACCGACCTCCGAAGGTCGGTATTCTATGAAATACCAACCAAAAACCGACATCCCAGCTTAGGTCAGAAAAATCTTGGTCGCTATTCAATACTGACCTCTGGAGGTCAGTTTTTATTTTATGTCGAAAAATTCATTATTTTATTTTCCCACTTCCTGAGGTCACTTTTATTTATTTGTTTTTTTTATTATTATTATTTCTGACTTCCTGAGGTCAGAATATTTATTTCTCATATTTTGGAATACCGACATCTGGATGTCGGTATTTGTTAATTTTTTATTTTTTATTTTTAATATTTTTGACCCCTGGAAGTCGGTATATTTTAATTTTATTTTTTCTTAATTTTTAAATTTCGACCTCAGGAGGTCGGTATTTTTATTTTTCATTTTTGAGATTCTAACCTCCGGAGGTCGGTATTCTTATTTTTTGAGATTCTGACCTCCGGAGGTCGGTATTTTTATTTTTGTATTTTTGAAATTCTGACCTCCGGAGGTCAATATTTTGATTTTTTATTTTTTGACTTCTGACCTCCATAGGTCGGTATTTTATTTTTTTTGAAATTTTGACCTCTGGAGGTCAGTATTTTTATTTTTTATTTTTTAGATTCTGACCTCTGGAGGTCGGTTTTCTGCTACAAAACTGGCAACAAATTGCTGCAATTTTAGTTGCCCACCTGCATATTTATACCAAAACAACCTAAAGAATTCCAAATAAACTTCATCCAACCAAAACAACACAATATTTTCAACATATACATTAAACTATTTCAAAATAAACTTCATCCAACTTCAAAATAAACTAAAATACGATCAAACAATTCCAAAAATATAGAAGTCTAAAATGTCAAATAGATATAACTACTCCTCATCACCCTCACTTTCCTTATCAAACTTATCATTCTCATCACCCTCACTCTCCTTATCAGACTTATCATTCTCATCACCCTCACTCTCCTTATTAGACTTCTCATTCTCATCACCCTCCCGATCAGATCTATCACTGCTGGTCGGACATGGAGGAAGAATATTTCCTGATTCAAAAAGAAAAGTTAGTTGGGCCTGAAGCGTTGCATACCTCTTGTTCTCTACCTCCTTTGCTTCCGCAATCTCCTCCTCTCTCTTCCTCTCTCTTTCTTCTCTCTTCTTCTCTCTTTCTTCTCTCGTCTTCTCTCTTTCGGCTACAGCAGCAAGCTTGACATTGAGATAAGCTATCTTACTCTCCATTGCAGATATTGTCTCTCTATCCCCGCCATTGAAGCTTGAGGACGATGAACCGCAATACCAAGACTTCTTCTTCTGATACACCTTTTCTGGATAGCCGTAGATTGAACCTCTAATCGGTTCACCAGCACTCTGTTTCCAAAGATTCTCATTTTCTTCTTGTGTAAATGGTATGTCCTGACTCTCAAGAGGTAGAGTACTACGATATTCCTGAGATATTCGTATATACCTATCCTATAATTTAAACAAAGAACTCTACGAATAAGAATGTAATATATACCCCAGTGGGCCTTCTCATAGCATTGGCCTGACATTTCTTTTTTGAATTAGCGATATTTTTTATTTAACCTTGTCTTTATCTACCATCTATATCTATTATAAAGATTAAAAAAAAGTAGTACAAAATAATGTCACAATGTCAAACAAATATATCAAACAAAGTTATCATAACATAAGGCTTAATCCAAATAGTTTTTCACAATGTCAAACAAACGTTAAAACTACTAAAATATAAAGTATACTCAAATAAGAATAGCTAAAAATCCACCAACTAAACATACAAATTGTTATTCATCTTTCACCTGAGGCATTTCACTTTAACTTATGTTTAACTTTTTTGGCTTTTGGAATTGCTTCTAGCTCAAAATGGGCAGACTGAGGTGGACAGGAGTTTCCCCAAAATCTATCATTCAAATTGCTTTGGTAATATTATTGAAAATTGCTGCAATGTTGTTCAATTTACAAGTTATATTTCAGAGAAGTGGTAATATTGTCCCTAAACTCCTTTTCTCCATTTCCAGTCACAACACTCAGTTTCTGCAAATTCAATGATCAATAAAGGGAATGTGTGTTCACATGTTTCAGAATATCTACCTACATTACTTAAAAATCGATGTAAGAGGCTTACATTGAACTGTAACTTGTGAGATTGAACTCTTTTCTATGTATCAAACTCTGCAATTCTAAGGATTCTTTGCCATGACTCATGAGCTACTTGTCATTAATTGAGCTAAGTGTCAACACTAGATGGACACAAATCGATCTTGCAAGAAAATTAATTTTGTCATCAATAGGATCAACTAGTGTTGGTACTTATGCTTAACAAACACATTATTTCTAAAATAAAGCTTAATATCAACACTAGATGGACACAAATCGATCTTGCAAGAAAATCAATTTTGTCATCAATAGGATCAACTAGTGTTGGTACTTATGCTTAACAAATGTATTATTTCTAAATTTAAAGCTAAGTGTCAACACTAGATGGACACAAATCGA
>JAJOOO010024851.1:0-15266 GCA_029582685.1 Solanum piurae | reverse complement strand
ACAATAATTAAACAATCACACCTACACCAAATTAAAATTAATAAGACTAGAAACCATTTTTTTACCCCCTTCCCATTATTTCTTGCTCAGATACATAGAATTTTGTCCTTATATGTTTTTTTCATCTCCTTCTAATTTTCACTTATCTTTTCTTTGCATTATTAGGACTATAATCTTATTCTGGATTTGAGCAGTTACTTACTTAGTTATTAGTTTACTTATGATGATTATCAATGTTTTATGTTATTTTGCTATGTAAAAAAAATATTTTTATTGAAAAGTAATATAATGGAGCTCTGAAGGTAATATTTTGTTAGTTGTGTATTTTTTTCCTTAGGATCAAAATTTACATTTTATTTTAATTTTTTTTTATCACACACATCAAATTAGATGTTAACTTACTTGTGACGATTACCAATGTTTTATGTTGTTGATATTACATATATTATTAGGAAGCGAATGCTTATTGAAAACTAACATGGAGCTATGGAAGTAACGGTTGTTGGTTTAATATGTTTTTTTCCATTAGTAGTTACAACTCTACACATAAACATGCATAATGCATTTTGGTGATAATTCAAAGGGTTAAATTTTTAAATGTACATTTAGTTATATTTTTTCAAATCAAGAGAATGTGAGCCTCAATTTTTTAGAATGCTAGATAATATTCCTCGATTATATTGAAGATAATAAGATAAATTTTGTTGCAGAAAATTATCACTCAAGTGTGAAAGTTTAAGTTGGAAATAATATCTAAAATTCCTGATAATTTCTTTATAGTGACTTTTACAAAGTTTTTTTTTATAATAGTTTTTATTACTAACATTTAAAACATTAAATATGCTTAAATATAGACATAGAATCATGATTTTTATTTTATGAAATATTTTTCTATATTTAGGTATTAAAAAAATCATGTATCTATTAAGATATTTCTTGACCGCGCGAAGCGCGGCCTATTTCACTAGTTACTAATAATCATTGATATGGGACCCCATTTCCACTGTTTATCTTCTTCTTTCTTTTTCATTTTATTTTGCTTTATCCCCTTTATCCAGTCACAATTTTTTTGGAGGTATGAGGTGTTTAGTTGAAATGGATTTCATGACATAAGAAGGTGATGTCTTTTGTTTGGATATAAATAAATCTTTAAATAAAAATGTGTCTTTGAAGATGAAATTAGAAACTCATATTTAAAAGTTTGAAGCTGTGTTTTTTTTTTTCAAAAATTAAAATTATATGAGTAAAAAAAAGCTAACTATTTTATTTCCATATAATTGTAGAAAACTTATTTGTACTAGTCAAATTATATGTGTTGCTATTTAATTTTTCTGATTTGAATTTGATGAAATAAAGGCATTTACAAAGCATCTTTTATGGAGTAGTAGAATAATCTCGACATGCCACAAAAATTGATTGGCAAGCGCAATCTTTTATTGAAGAATTTTTTTAAAAAAAAATTAAGAACACATGAATAATTCTTTTTAAAATATTTTTTTTTTAAAAAAAAAGGAAAAAGGAAAAAAGACATGTCCAAATAGGTTCTTACTTTACTATAGGAAGGAAAACAATAGTATACACTGATATTTAAACTTGATATTAGAAATTAACGTAAATTCATATACATGAAATAAAATATAATAACCTATTTAATGTATGTAATTTCATAAATGATGTATTGTGCATATGGAGATTTACCTTGTAAATTCTTAACATTTTCTAGGCTTGTCTCAACTCTATTTTAGTATAATATAATGTAATGTAAAAAGATTAGGTAAAAAATTGGTAATATTTATAACAAATAAAAAAGATCTTGGTCCAATAAGTTAAACCAATTGATAAGAAGCCAGATTCAAACAAATATATAAAAATTGTGTCATAAAAATTGTATTCATTCATTGGGACCAATTATTATGTAAGCAAACAAAGTTCAATTGGTTATATATAATTCATTGTCTTTTCTATTAATATATATAAATATTTTTTTTTTCTTTCTAATATCTATCACACTCCACTTCTTAAAAGTCAAATTATATGAATTTAATTAATATTTTAAATGATATTTTTCACTATATAACTTTTAGTTATAGTATTTTGTATTTAAAAAATTAAATTTAAAAATAAAATTGGGGTAATTCATAAATCCCCCTTCATGTTTTAGCTTTACCACATTATTTTTTTTTGTGGTTAAACAATTTACACTTAACTCCATTATCCTTCTCTAACAATTATTTTAACCTATTAATTATTGACTAATATTTTTTATAATATTACTAATTTTCCCTTTCTAATATATTTCTTTGTTCAATTAATTCTGTAAACATTCTTTTAATAAAATAAAATGTTATTGTTTCATTTCTATTAGCATAGACTCATTAATTTATTTATTTAAGAAAGAAAAAAACACGATGTATATATTTATGAATCTTGTATTACACTTTTTATCCTTTATTTTGATGTCAAATGTCAAATATGAACAAACATTTAATATAATGATGGGGCAGAGAAATATATACACAAACATGGACATGTACTTAATTAGTTTCGACTTTTTTATAGTGCACATATTGATTTATAATACATATATTGTGATTTGTTCTTTTAAGGATTGACAATGAAATAACCTTGATTTGGAAGTTTATGTGGACTATTTATTTATATATACAAAACCTTAATGTTAGTAGTTGTGGATTGATCTTGGCATTAAGTGATACAAATATTGTTGCATTTCGACATTAATGATATTGTTTGGCTAGATCATGTTAAAATTGACGTTCCACCAATATATATTTATGGCCACTGTCTGCAATTTTAAAGTCATTTTTACAAAATATTTTTTTCCAGAATATTATAGTTAAGTCAATATTTTTCAAGTTAAGAGTGTTAGAATTATTTATTACATATCAACTGAATTTATTATTTCGTTTTAGTAAAACGTGTTAAATGTTTATAATTATTGGACAAGACTCAGAATTATGTATTGATCAAGTTTCAAATATATACAATAAAGTAATTAGTTTACAATAAATATATAATCATGTTTTTATTTACATAAAAAATTTTAGCCAAAAGTCATAGAAAATATACATTAACTATACATTATAGTTTGTCCAAAGTCATAGAAAGTACACATTCATTATATAATACAACTTACATATACATAAGTTATACATTTACGGTACATTATGATACATGCAAAAAGCTGAATATAGCTTAACTACACATGAAGTATACATTGACTATACATGAAGTATAGACTGGCGAATTCAATCTCGATCGACTCAAAATCACATCTTAATAGTTCCAAAATTTAGATATGAAATCTTTTCAGTATTTTGAGTCTTTCGATATATAATTCGATTGAAATGATTCACGTTAAATTTTAATTTTAAGTAGAAGAAGAAGCAGCAACAAATGACGAAATTGATTGGAACAAAAAGAAGCAAAGCAGCCATTAGCCAGTAATGGTGAAATTGAAATGAAGAAAGTGGTATTCTCAACCAATTTTAGTAATTTTTAAAAGTGGGCTTAATTTTGTGTAAAGAAAAGGGCCCTTTAGCATAATTTCCTTATGCGAATTTAAACGTGGGTCTGTTTTCATTTCATGTCATATATATGGGCTAACAATAGTATACGTCTATTGAATATTAGTGAATTCGTAATAAAGAGGCACACTAGATTAAGGGTGTGTTTGGTATTAAAGAAAATGTTTTACAATTTTTTCATGTTTGGTCGGCGTAAATGTTTTCTAAATCAATTCATTTTCCTCATATTTAAGGAAAATAACTTTTCTTCTAAAATCAAAGAAAACATTTTCCAAAACTCTACTTCATCCTTCAAAATTTTTTTTCTTACCATACCCCGTACCTCGTACCCGACCCTCTCCATTAAAAAAAATTAAATTCTTTTGAATTTTATTTCCTACCCCTAACCCCCCCCCCCTCCAAACAAAGATAATTAAAAAATAATAACAATTGAAAAACATTTCAATTTTTTTTAAAAATACCCCCCTCCCGCCATTTCCCGTCAAAAAAATAATATTTTTTAAAATTTTCTATTTTTACGCCTATTCCCTACCTCTACCCCAACCATCCACCAAATGCCACCCCATGATTATTTAAAAAAAAATGTTTTTGAAAAATATTTCAGGGTCGAAAGTCTGGATCAGGTTCTGGGTCAGATTTCAGGATCAAATTTTGTAACGATCTTCGGGATCTCATCCTTTCTCGGATGTTAAGGTTGCATCCTAGATCAATTATATTAATTTTCGGGTCAAAAATTATTTTTTTAAAGAGTATTTTCTAGTCTCAAGCCAAAAATAAAAGATATTTTTCTGAAAAATATTTTTCAATTACCAACCAAACATAAGAAAAATAAGTTAAAAGTCCACTTGTTTTCGAAGAAAACATTTTCTAGGAAAACATTTCATACCAAATACACCCGAAGTAGGATGGCAATGGGGTAGAGCAAAATGATTGCGGGGCAAATCCGCATAAACCCACTAAGATTTCAACCCGCTCCGTCCCAAATGGCACAATTTGTTGTTTCCACCCCGCCTTGAAATTTGTAAGAATTTCAAATACTAGAAACAATAATTTTTTAACCAAAAAAAGTCAAATTTTGTTAACTGCTTATTTTTTGTTTACCTGCAAAAAAAAAAATGTTAATAGCTACTTTTTTTTGATAGTTTAAATTGGTTGAATTCGAGGTAATAAACAAAATATTAAATCCAATAGTGATCTAATATCATTTTAATACTTCTTTTTTTTCTAATTTTTGGGCCATTAAAACAATTTTTTATTCGAAGAAAAAAGAAAATCTCAAATTGAAGGCAACAAAAATTAATGTGAAATTACGAAATTAGATTTTTTAATTCATAACCTGCAACCCGGCCCGTGTGAATTTTGAAAAATTATATTTCTCGCTCCGCACCCGCAAAAGTTCTAACCCGCCCTACCCCGCAAATGATGTAACCCGTCCCGCTCCGCCTTATTGCCATGCCTAACCCTAAGACTTATAATATATAAATACGAGACGTCCCCTGTCATGATTAACCTAAAAAATATTTTTAGAAAGAGTGAGCCGTCAAACAAAATGAGAAGAAGACGCAATCCACATCGTCTTCGACTAGTTATTGATTTTCCTAAGCGTATGTACCTTCTTTTCATTTGTAGTTCACATTACTATACAAGTTCCTAATTTATATGAGTATTGTAATTGTGTTTTTCGATCATTTAATATTTATGAGATGAATATTTGTGATTGTCCCCATCTAATTTAATTCTATCATGTTTGTCGAAATCATTTTTTTTTCTATTTAAGAATTTGTGTAAATTCAAATTTAATCAAGTGAGTGAATTGGGTAATGGGTACATTGAACTTTAGTAAATTTTGAAATGAATTTTATTTCACATTTGATTAAAGAAATTATCTAATTAAGATCGATATTAATTTTTATATGAATTTTTTTATACAATGTATACCTCATAAAAGATAGGACTAATATTCAAGTTACAATCTTGATTAAAATTCTAAAACAGCCTAATTATGAACTAAATTATCTACCATTCCTCACAATTTAAGAAGTCGCAATATTTCTTTAGTCAATGGCATAACAAATAAAAAGTAAATCACAAGGAAATTCATCAAATAATTAAGTATTTTAGGGCTTGTTTGGTAGTTGAATTGAAAGATAAGTTATGCAAGTGTTGAATCCTACATAAATAATATCTCGTTTTATCGATAATTAGAAAGTAAGTCATTTATATATAAAATTAATATGATTTTTTATTTGCAACTTAGAAAACTATGCTAGTTAACTACCAAACTACCCAAATATATAACACTAGGTAAATTACTTGTGCTTCGCACGAGATTGAACTCTTTTATTAAGCTTACATATGATTATTCAGTAATATCCGTATTTTTGATACATACTCTACATTGTGAATAACATTTTATCATAAGGCAAATCATTTCTCCGAAATCTTAAAGTGCTATATTAATGACATAAGCATAAACTAATGACCGTAAAAAACATACCATGATCTGTAACAATAGAATGAAACAAAAAGAAAATAATTGAGCCCATTGAATGCACGGTGTTCCCTTAAGGAAATTATTTCACTCTAGTACCCGAGGTTTACAGGAATAGATTCTTTCAGGATAGAACAATTTTATTCACCAGTGTATTGATACAAATACAATGGTGTAGTAAGTCATTCAACAGGAACAAAATACACGAATGTTTATTTGTGCAGAAGAAGAAGAAGTTCATAATTTTTGTTGTTTTAAAATGAGAGGAATCCTTCTATTTAGACAACAAAGGGTAGTGTCCACAAATATTTATTGTGCTTTATCAGAAAGGTCACAACTCTTTGGATAAGTTACAACCCTTCGGAAAGGTAACAACCTTTCATAAAAGTCACAATTTTTCATAAAAGTCGCAACTCTTCATAAAAGTCGCAACTCTTCATAAAAGTCGCAACTCTTCGTAAAGCTCACAACTTTTCATTAAAGTCGCAACCCTTCATAAAAGTCACAACGTTTCATGAAAGGGTCACAACTTTTCATAAAAGTCGCAACTCTTCATAAAAGTCACAACTCTTCTAAAAAAAAAGTGATTTATCAATGCAATACTTTAAAATATTCATAAATCTTGCTTGTGAACTAATTTGCTTATTCACTCTCCTTTCCCTAATATGAACCTTGAGTCATCAAAGCCTTTCCGACTCAGCCTGGCCAGGTCGCCCTACGCGACTGGCGCTTCAAAAGGCGAAACTCTCGGTTGTCCGGGGACTGTTGGAGGGAGCTTGCTGTCGGACTGTATGAAAATATATTTTTTCACAACTTGGATAATTTTCATGTTTATGAGAAAAAATGCAACTTATAATTTTTCAACTTATTTTCATATAGGGAAAAGAACACTTGTACCGAAGAAAAGGAAAACTATTTACGGTGACTATTCCTTACTTTCATACCTCTATGTTTTTTACTATTAATTAATGTTTACTGCTTGATATCATCAAAACACTACTCAATTACTCCTTGATATTATTGGTGTATATGTATATCTAATGGCATCAAGAAAGAAGAGACCGTGTTTCAATGAAAAGACAACTCAATTACTACTTGATACCTCAAAGTATATGAATACCATTAGAGGTATATATATACAATGATGGCAGGTAGGTCCACTCAGAATAAATATATTAGATTGGGTCCATTTTTGTACATTTTCCCCCTTTCATAGGGACATCATGTCCAAACGGGCCTTAGGAGTTTAATATGGTATTTTAAGAAAAAAAAGTTAAACGCATTCATCCCTCCACTGCTGCTAAATAGGATGCATGAACTGTAAAAATATGCAGAAAATCGGATTATTCTGTAGTTCTACGGTTTAAGCAAACCAAGGGTTTCAACGAAAACTGCTGCTAGAACTAGAAGGTCAAGTTTCCCTCTGCGATTGTTGCTAGTCTCTTCAGCAGAAGGTTTTTGTACCTTGAATTTTATATGGAAACTGATTTTTTTTTGTTTTTGTTGCATGATTCTGTGTGGAGAACTTTGTTTGTTATTGTTCATCTCTTAAGTGAAAGGTTTTCTGTACCTTGAAATTTGTATGCAACTGGATGTTTGTACTGATTTCATTTTTCTACTTTTTGGTAGTACTAGTTTTGCTTGTTTTTGTTGCATGATTATCTATTGGATCTGTAGCATTTGTGTTTGAGAACTTTGTATTTGTGGGTTTTCATAAGTAGATTCAGAATTGTAAAACCCTGAAGCAATCTTGGCCCTAACTCAATTAAAAGCTAGTTAATGTGGGGAGGAGGATTGCTCAAGGTGATATAATTAAGGAGAGTAAATTCCCATCCCGTGAACATGTGGGACTCAGCCAGAATAGGATTGCTCAAGACCAAAAAGGGTAGCATTGAACCTGTCCAAATAAGTTAAAGGGGAGAAGTTCATGAGTCTAGTGTTTCATTTTCTACTTTTATACCACTACTAGTTTTATTTGCTTTGATTGCATGATGGGTCTATGACATATGTGTGGAGAACTTTGTTTTTGTGTTTTTTTCATTAAGTAGATTCAGAATTGTAAAATCCCAAAGCACTCTGACCTGCTCACCCTTTAGCGAGGAGAGATTTTTTTTGTACCCAGTCGAATCCTTCCAAAAGGGGTCATATTGAATGTGCCTATATAGGTTAAAGTGTTGAGTGTTTTGGTGGTCCCAATGAGCTGCTCATTTATACAGCCTTTCCTTTAGGTAATTACTTTTATAGTACTGTAGTTGATTGGCAATGGGCTTATCGTAGTGATTCCGCTAGTTTTTTGGTGGTCCCAATAAGCTGCTCCTTTCTAGAGATTTTGCTCTAGCTACCGTAATATTTTATGCTGTAGTAGATAGGCAATGAGCTTGTTGTAGTGATTCTGTATTTACTTTCGCTAGCCTTTCTGTCCCTCCAACATGATTCTGCATTTTGTGTGGAAACCTTGGTTTTACATTCCTCTTTACAACTGTGCAATAGCAAAACCATGAAGCAACTCACATTGTGAAGTATCTGATTTTGGTTCTTTATTTTTATTAGCTTTATTTGCTGGGCAAAGCTTTATTATGGAACCGGAGTTGGTTTCTACAGAAGAAGTGGTGAATGCATTGCTGGAATACTTAGTTGGTCCTCGGTTGCCTTTGAAATCGTCTGCCTTTAAGGAACCTCCCACTCTTTCTCAGCAGCTGTCTGTAGCCAAACAGGTCTTCTTTGGTTTCTTCCCACCCTTTGCGGGTTCTCTCTTTACCTTGTATACTCATTGCATGGTGTTCTTTTTGACATGATCTTTGACCCTTGACATTTGAAAAAGAAAGCATGCCTGATTTCAATTTCTTTTCTTCATTTATTAACTTGTTATTCCTTTCAAATATTCCTTCTAGTTAGTTTAAGACTTCTGAGGATAAGTTACAGTAGCAGTGTGTTTGAATAACGAGAACAGACCTCCATCTTGTTTCTCAATTCTTATCAACCTGATATAAAGTTAGTCCAGTTGAATGTGATTTAGAAAAATTCTTGGAATGGAGAAGATTAATTCATACGACTTGAACTCTATCTTTATATATAATATATCTATTATTCCAGTTGAAGGTACAGACATTCAATGTCATGCTCTTTATTGTAAACTAGTATGGTACCCGCGCTATGCATGGAAAATATTAGACATAATAATAATAAAAATTATTATCTTATTTTCTTGACCATTTTGTTTTTTATTATTGTTAAATTGTAAAATTTAAATCATTTAAATTTTGATCCACGGTCATTAATAAGGACCACCAAAGAAGGAAAAATGATTTTCCCCACCCTATAGTACCTTTCAAGTGTTCAACATCATTCAATAATTGTTTACACCAAAAGTGAAACAAAAACAAACAATTCATCTTGATCTTCTATATAGGGTTGTAGTTATCATCAACGCATCTTCGGTTTCTCTCCTTCCACACAGTCACCACACACACAGAGGCACTATTTGCCTCCTCTTTTTCTGTCTTGCAAATCCTCCAGCACTGTTCCAACATTCTAGTAGCCCCCCTGTAGTCTTTGGTATATTCCATGTAACTTTTAATAAAATTGAAGTATGGATCAGCTTTGGCAACTTTATAAAAAATTGTGAGTGTTTCCAATAAGTTCTCCAGCTAACTTTTGAATTCTTTTCCTTGTTCCTTTTTTCCTTCTTCAGTTGCATGCTGTTGTGTTACTTTACAACTACTACCAGAGGAAGGAAGATCCGCAGGCACAATATTTAGATTTTGAATCATTTTGCAAGTTGGCCATGACTCTGAAACCGGCTTTGATGTCATATATGAAGTTCATGAACCAATCAGATCTAACTTCCTCCAAGGACATGAACAATGATCTCTCGGTGACTGAAAAAGCAATCCAAGATGCGTGCAACATATCTTGCGCTTTGGATGCCTCAAAAGATGTTCCAGCTATCAACAAATGGCTAATTTCCAAAGTTTCTGTCTTATTACTAGACTCTAAGAAAGAAACGTGTTTTCTGAATTATTGTTCTGTCACTGAAGGGGTCTGGTCTCTCATAGAAAAATGTCTTGAGCTTCCCACTGCTGAAATAGAAGGTACGTCGGAGAGAAGAAAGAGGCAAACCAGTATGAGACCAGTGACAGTAGAGCAAAAAGATGATGACTCTGGCTTTCAGCAACTTGCATTTTTGGCTGTCAAGGATGCAACTGGTACGTGAATTTCAGAATTATATTTGTAATATATTTCTAGATCGGCAAAAGTAATTTGTGCCTAATCAGCTCTATATTAACCAGACAGTCATAAGTTGATTTCTAAGTTCTTTGAATGCCTTTGCTAGCGACAAGCCTCTTAATTAGAGTTTTCTCATGCCTGGGCAGAGAAAGAATTGATTAACAGAACATTGACCTAGGCAGTTGGATCTTTCTGTTCCGGCTTATAAAATGAACTGCTTGAGTTACAGGTGTATCCTGATTTAGAGAGCATTTTATTATGCATGATACTTTGCTTCATGTGGAGCAGGTATTTCTAAGGCTGACCTTGTGACTTTGGAGAAGCATGTGGTATATTCACTCACAAAAGAAAAGACAGCGTCTTGCTTTTACATTATGCAAAGTACCCGATCAATCAATCAAGACATTCTAATTTCTGTTAAGGAGATTATTGAGAGGTTAGTTCTTGTCATGTTAACTGCTTTGGGTAGAAAATACCTTTTGTTTTTTTTAATCAAGGGTAGTGTAAGAGATGGGCTATTTCAACAAGAACTCTTGTATCTCTAATGTTAGAATAACACATTTGTTTGATGATACTGCTACCTTTTTGTGAAGAAATGATATAATAGTTTCTCGAGTTCATCAATATTAGTACTTTCTTTGACACAATCTTGCTAGTCAGCAGAACGATTCATTTGTATAACTTTTTTTTTTTTTTTTTTTTTAAACAAAGACTCATTTGTATAACTTTGAGAGCAACTCAAAGTAGGTTTATGGCGTTAAATATGCTGAGTTTGAAGATTATAGTTTCGTTCTGTGTTGTTATGAGTCTAACATTGATAAACTTAGTTAAAGAACAACCTCTAATTATTCACTACGTAAAGTAAATATACATAATTGCTTGTATGATTTGTTAATAGCATTAATTCATGTATTCTTGTACCTTTTGCTACTAGAAAAATGAAAAGTGACAAGTGTTTATCTGAGTAGCTTACAGGGTCCATTGGTGAAAAGGAGTTCTGGTAGTTGGTCTGCTACAGAAGTAGTTGAGTACTTTCATCTGCTTCCCTATGCCAATATCATAGCAACCTTTTTCCTGAGGTACTTTCAATTTCAATTGGCCTTTATTTGTGGTGAGCTGTCAATAGATTTTGCTTTTAGTCATTGCTGCCTGGCTTAACATGTCTTTCTGTCTCAGCCATATTTGCTTAGTTCCTTGGTATATAGAAGACTTTCAGTTACATCATTCATTCCTTCTGAAGCTTGAGTTCTTGGTTTTTGTTCTTCAAGTTGATACATGTATACTGAAATTGAACTTGACGGTTGGGCCTAGGTGTTCTTGCAGCAGTCTACATACTGCTTAACAACTTTGTGTGATCAAATTGACAAATGCCAACATATGAGTAACTTATGTTTTGTGCTTTTGCTTGATTCCATTAGGCCTAGCAAATCATTGAACAAGACTTGTACCGTAAGGAAAAGATAAGGAAATTAGTCGTGAATATGGTGCTAAAAGAACATCATACCCACCTTTATTTAGAGAGCTTTTTTTGATAACTGAGAAATGCCTGGCTAGTGGTGCTGGGTTTGAAACATGGTAGATAACAATCAGTCCTCTGCCCTTCTCCACTTAAATATTGTCTGTGGAAGGGGTTGAACCCATGACGTGCGCCTAACCACACATCACAAGCTGCACTCTTACCACTAGAAGCCCTAGGGATGTAAAGAACTTTATTTTTGATAATTAGAAACAACTGATTTACTTAGGTAAGTTGGTACTAATTCATCATCAAATTTCTTTTAAGGTAATATACTTAATTGTACATAACAAACTTACTTGCAAGATTGAGCTATTTTCAGTTGAATGATGCGTTATAGTGAAAGATTTAGTCCTCTTTAGCTCTGTTTATGCTGGGAGCTTATACTGTATATACTGTATGTATGTGCATAGACCTGATCAAAATATGTATATCCATTGAGTTAAGATGGGGGAGGGGGAGGGGGAGGGGGGAGCCAAGTTAAGATGTATACATACGTATATTTTACTGTACTGCAGGTTCTTGTGTGTTCCAATTGTTGGTTTGTGATATAAGATGTTATGCGACTGGAATTGATGCAGGGAGGATTTTGGTTTGGAGGGCTCAAATACCAGAAGCCATGAGGATATAACAGGCAATTGTAAAAAAGAAATTTCTGAGAGCAGAATCTCATTGGTTGATCAAAACTCGGGCAATGTAAGCATCATGACTGCTATAGGTTCAGAAAGTGCTTGCAGTAATGTAGCCAATGATGTGTATGACAGAAAGGTCAACCCTGCAGACGCTTTTGGTGCAGAAGTTGTTGCCGACAGTGGGTGTGAAAGGAAAACAGGGGACCAGAAAGATTTTGGGAAGGAAAATGGTCTGCATCATCACCACGAAACAGTGAGGACCCATGGGAGATTTAGTGGTAAAGCCAAAAAGACAAGTGCTAGTAATGGTAACCAGGGTGTTGAGGAGAAGGTTAAAAAGATTGAAGGAAAGACGCCTGATGAAATTTATGAAGCTTTAATTGGAACCAAGTCAGATAGTATAAACCTTGAAATTTCAGAGGCAAAACACGGTGATGGTTGCCATGAAAAAGTTGGCCATTCTGCTGTTGGTCAAGAAGCAACTGCGGTAGGTGGCCCCCATAATATATGGAAAAGTGAAGAAGCAGGAAGCGATAGTTCAATTAAAAATACAAGAATTGTAGATCTCAGTGGTAATAAGCTAACTGGTGTCAACTTGAAATGTTTAAATGATACAAGTAACAAGGTACAACATGAAAATGGCAGAGACTATGAGGATTCAACTGTAAAAGAACTGCATGCCATCATCAATCACCCAAGGACACCAGAAGAGAAAACTGAGGAGCTGGTGAAGTCCACCAAAGGCTGTGAAATCAATGATTATAATGATATGGAGTTAGCTGGTGCTCATCTTGAAACTTTGGAGGTGAAAACTAATGATGGTCATCACTTTTCTAGTTCTCCTACTAGGCCTCAGAGGATGGAAATTGATGCATGTATTCCCTTCTCCAAAAATGGAAATAACAGCAAGGATTGTGAGCTCATCAAAAAAGTTTATCATCAGCAGAAAAAGAGGACGAGGGAGAGTGGTGGAGAAATCATTGGAAGTGGTATAATTTGCAAGGTAGACAATTTCAGTTAATGTATTAAAATTTATTGATTTACAATGCATTACTCTTGTTTGTTTTTACTAATCCTCCCTTTCTCTTTTCAAGAGCATTCATGAAATTGCCCACTTGGGATGAGTTAGTGATCAATATTTCAAACGAAAGAAATTTCATCTAGAAATAGCAGAATTTTATTTTAATAGACCTCTTCTCTTCTTTTCCCAAAAGTTTCTGCATTTGTGTATGCTTTGCGGGTCCAAACAACAGACATTAATCCATCCTTGAATTGCAGTTCTTAGTGATAGATTTAGTAGTAGTGACACTAATAAGCATAATGGCATGACATTAATAAGAAGTAGTAATACTGCTAATTATTATAGCAGAGGTTTTGGATGATACACATTATTTCTTTTAATGTGTCTTCCTCAAGCCTTGTACAAGGGAGACATCCACTTGATACCTTGATCTAGTTGTTGTAATTGTTATTTTGCTTATAAGCAAAACTTGATGATCATATCAAATAGAAGTAACTAGTCTTTGTAATGCTTCATTTTCCGACCTCTTCCCCTTCAAATTATCATACATTAAAGTGTATAATCCCATTGGTGTCAATAGTGTTTGAACACTTCCCTATTATGGGTATTAGCAATCATTATTACATTATTTAAAAATGAATGTGCCAACAAACTAATTTGCCCTAGCTAACATGTTAATATGCACTTCAAAATGATATTTGGAAATGAATGTATAGGCCTCCACATTTCTCTTGCTTTAAAGGATCTTGGTGGGGTTGCATTCTGAGCAATATAATGTAACCATGTCTAGCTTAGGGAAATGAAGTCAATTTACTTCGAATAATACAAATCAAATGCTTTCTTAGCTTGTGTTTAGTCAAATAAATAGTACGTGATTTTCAGTATATTGTTTATAAAAAAAGCTGGAGGTCTTCCGCTTCAGGATTTCAGCTCACTAGGCAATTTATTTGTGGCCGATAGGTATCTCAACCGGCTGGTTGTCGATAAAAGTTGGTTCTTTTCTATCTTATATTTTATTTTACTTCTGTTGAATTGGTGTTATTTCCAATTTAAGCCTATCTTTTCTTCTTAATCCATGCAATATATGAAACCTTTGTGTCGCTATCTTTGTGATTGTGTTCCACATTGCCAGTGAATCCTTCCCTTCTCATGTTGTTACAATGCTTAACTAGCATGGACATAAAAGAAAAAAAGTATCCTCATGTTCAGTGTTGTAAAAAGCGCAGAAAAGCGCGCTTAAAGCGAGAAGCGAGGCGAGGCGAGGCCCCTGCGCTTTTATTTCGTGAAGCGAGGCGACATTGAAAAGGCGCTCGCTTCTACTGTAGAAGCGAGAAGCGCAAGAAAAGCAAAAGCGTAAAAAAGCGCGCTTAATTTGAAAAAGCGTTAATTAGGGTTTCTTTTTTTAAAATTGAAAGTTTTTTTTTTTTTTTAATTTCTGAAATCCTTATGCGACTTAATATACCTCTTTCGCGACTTTTGCGACTTTTTTTTCTATTTTTGATATCTGCCAGGCTGCCACTGCTGTAAGTTCTCTTCTTCTTGTTCTTGTTCTTCTCTTCTTCTCTGCGAGGCTGCTGTGACTGATCTGCTACTGTTTTTTGTTTTTTTTTGGTTGCTGCTGGGTGTTTTCTATATTTTTATTGCTGCATTTTTTTTTTCCAATTTCTGTTTGCTACTCCGTTTTTCATTCTCTATTACTGACCTGTTTTTTTTTCAATTAATATTACTGCTCTGTTTTTTCCAATTCTTTTGCTGCTCTGTTTTCTTTTTTAGTTCTATACAGTGACTGTGATCAGTGATGTGTGTATGTTACTGCTCTGTTTTTTCCAATTCT
>JAJOOO010024850.1:0-25015 GCA_029582685.1 Solanum piurae | reverse complement strand
TGAATTTTATTCAACTGTTGCGTAGTATTAAATTCTTGTTATTAATTATGCACAAAAAAGGAAAAAAAAATTGTTTCAATTTATATAACACTCTTTTTCTTTGTTGTTATTTTCTAAAAAAAAATTATTGTAGTGTTATGGTTCGATTATCTACCTTGACTCAATTACATGAAATCAACAATCTCATAATAACACAAGGGTATAATAGGAAAGAATTTTTTTGTAGAGTTTTAAATCAAACACAAGATTAAGTGGAAAGTAATGAACCAAACACTTGACAAAAAATAATCCTTGTACTACTAATCCCTGCATTACTAATCCCTGCGTTACTAATCCCTGCATTACTAATCCCTGCATTATCAATGTTTGTACCAAACGACCCCTTATAGTCTTATTCCATATCCATTTTTTACAATCTTGATGTCACTATATTTGCAGCATGTTAAATTTCATGTGTGTGGTCATAAAACTTTACCCATTATTATAGTAAACTTACGACATTACTAATTTTTGTATCATATTAATATGAACAAGAAGAAGAGCAGCCAAGTTGAAAAAGCCTAACTGCCGACGTACATGGTGTAATATAATTTAATTTTGATAATTGACATCGAAGATGTTTCGTATTTTTATATACGAAAATGTGGACAAGGTTCAATTAGAAGGCAGAAGATACCATTTTTATATTTGTTAACTAATGCCAATAGATGCATGGTGACAATTAGAAAAGGATCGAATGTCTAAGATATCATTCTTGGCGTATGTAATCAAGTTTTTCCTTTGTAATGTATATGTAGCATCAATGTGTTTTTTAGCACAATCATTTTATAATCTAACTATGTGGGTGTGAATATTCACCATAATTCCTTTTGGTTTGATTATGACTTTACCCTAAGCAATTAAATAAGAAAACTAACGTGATTTGTGCTGTTCGAGTCCAACATAACCAAATTAAAGCCCTGACAATTTGACTCTCAATTAATATCATGATGTATAATATAGGATTAATACGAGTTCCTTAACAATATTCAAATTTAATGAAAGAGGTTGATCAATCCATTTAGGAAAGGAATTGAACGATATAAAATTTTAAAAAAAAGAACTCATATCAAAAGATATTTTTAGCTTGAGATTAAAGAATTGAAGTCAATCTAATTAATATGGGCAGCTATTTGCTTAAGTGATTGGCGTTGCTTAAGAGAGAGTGTTTAATAAGCATTCGAAAGAGTCCCTAATCACATTTTCTCCCATTTGCTTAGTACGAAAGGGCAAGTAAAAACTTATAAAAATTGAGTGTGAAACTAAAAAAACTGCCTCCTTTATTATTTAATCCTTTCAAAATATGGCGACATTAATTAATTGGAGACGGAACGATTTCGTGTTTAGCTATGATTGCCTAGTTGAAGAAATATTTTAGTGGCAATATTAGTGATGATAACCATTCAAACAAGGCACCTTTTTATCTAGATAATGTTCGAATTTAATTTAAATCTATAACACCAAAGCCACTATTTAACTATAAAGGCAACATTGCTTTGGCAAACTCCACCAACGCGCAGATAAAAAAAAGTTCATGAGCAACCATTAAGGGAAAACAAAATAGCACGTGGAATTCTTACTGGAAATAGAAAAGGAAAAGAGATTAATCTATAGCAATGCACCTCATGTAGAAATTGAATTGTTTTTCCCACGTCAGAGTATCGTGGCTTTGAGACATGTAAAATCCCAAATGTCCATTTGCTTTCACATTTTACTCGAAAAAATTGAACAAATTTACTAACCAATGAAATGAAGGAGAGAACTAGAATCTAAAGTTCCCAATTTGTCTCCGTTTATCATCTCTTCCTATCAAAGTATCACTAATTAAATGGAAATAGTATGGTTTCGTGTTAGCTAGGCTAGCTCGATCGCCTAGTTATATCACAGTTTTTCTTCACGAAATCTGATTGGAAGGAAGTAGGAATACAAGTTGTTACTTTGGAGCTGATGTTAAACTTTGATGATTTAACAAATTTAGGGATCTAACAAGGGACCAAATCCAGGAAAAGGTCTTCTGGTATTGGGACTGATGAAAAGGGAAATGAATGAATAAACTCAGCATGAGGAATATTTGTGTTGTCTTCATCAAAAAGGGGGAAAATGTTATATTCTAATGTTTTGATGATCCTCACAAATGGCGGACGAAGTTGTTTGTTTAAGTGGTCAAAAACCCTTGTTGGTAACTGATATATACAACAATACACAAACAACATTATTCATTCAAGAAGAGAGAGAGAGCTAGCAAGTCTTTTTAAAGAACGCAACAAGGGACCTGGTCCCGAAAAGTCTGCGTACGAGAAAAGGACGAAAAGACAACTGTCAAAAAGCTACCAACTCTGATGTGGTTGGTGCACAGTTTTTCATAACAGCAGGCTTTCAGCCAATGACCTTGTCCCAAGAGTTTGTGTCCATTTTGATATAGTCTCTTCTCCAAAACACAAACTCAAGATTTGGCAAACAAAGTTGTGAATTTCTGAAAATTCATAAGCTCAAAAGAAAAGGCCATCTTCAAGGAAAAACAATACTCATGCTCAACAAAGGGACTTGATAGAGTGCTGAAGCATCTTTGTTGAGTTTGAGTTTTGTGTCTATCATTTTATAAGGTTCATTTCAATAGACACAACCTCAGTTTTTACATCTTGAAAATTCTCAAGTACACAAGCAAAAACTCATTTTCGTGAAGTATCCTCCAAAAGAGCAACAGAACCTGATATAGCTGCATGTGTCATCGTTGTTTTAGGATTCATACTTCCGTGCTTACATTGTAAATATGTTCCTAATCTATAAAGGATTCAGATCTTTTGTTTGGCTTGTAAAAGTCTAAATCGGTTAGAGTTAACTGATTTAGTGGGCAGTGTTGTATCTGCTTAGTCAAATTCTAAGTCATCTAGAAGCTAGCTGATTTAGTGGGCAGTGTTATATCTGCTTAGTTGAAGTCCAAGTTATCTAGGGTTGATAACTTAGTGGGCAGTGTGGTTTATGCTTAGGCTCAGTAAGTAATAGGGTTATTACTTAACTTTGAGATTAAAAGCTTAATCTCATTTTGTGGTTGTAATCTGTCACTTTTGCTTGAGAAGACTAGTGAAAACAGTTGAAAATCTTGTGTGACAGGTCGTGGTTTTACTCCCTTGAGCAAGGAGGTTTCCACGTAAACTGTTTGTGTTGTTTTCTCTTCATCGTTTACACTTCAGTACTGTTCTTGCTGAGTCAAGGAACCTGATCCATTGACTAATAGTGGACGCATACATTCCATCACAAGTCGATCACATCTGAAAATGACGAAAGTAATGCTAATATGAGTGCTCTTTTTATCCCGAAAATAGACTTTAAAATTGCAGGTTTTATGATTATTCTTCAAAATAAAGGAAAATTTGCTTTGACAGACTCCACCAATATGCAGTAAAAAGCTTCTTTTATTCACGCTGCAAGACTAGTTATGAACAAATCCACAATAAGCAGTTCACCTCTCAAGGGGAAATAGCACGTGGAAAAAAGGTCAATCTACATAGCATCCACTAATAGCTGAAATTCTTATTGAGAGTTGCACCTTTTTCTCAACTCTAAAGCAAAGCATTCCCAATTATAAGATGAAGAGATAAATAGAAAGCAAGATAAAAAAGCTACACCTACAATGCCAGATTATAAAATTAAGTTGCTACATATATTGCTGTAGATAAAGCATTAAAGTCGTTCATCATACCTTTCGCCTTCTTCCATCAGCAGCCAATAGCCAATGGTTATCTGATCAGAGTAAGAAAAGTGATGAGAACATCCATGTGAAAGAATTTTTCCTAGACTTCCTCGAAGTATCATCTTAAGCTGATAATGAATAGCATGCTGAAAAAATGCCTAGTGTATTTTAAAAACACCTCACCTAAAAACAGTGAAAATTGGCCAAAATTGGTGAAACTCGAGACAACAGGGTGTGGGAGGTTTGTTTCTCAAGAAAGAACATATTACATACTGTAAAAGATGCCCTTTGTATGATACCACGTGGAAACAGTTGCAATTTGAGGCGAAGGCAGAACAATAGGAAATTACAAGGTGAGAAAAAGATCATTTCATTGTCAACTAATTTGTTGAAGAGTCTGTTAGAACTGAAAAATCCAATATCAGATTTAGTAAGATGTGAAATAAACATTATACGACAACAGGTGCTTGAGAAAAGGTCTGGAATCTACAAATTTACAATTTAAGTCAGATTGGTACGACTATATCAACTATTGTATGTACAGAAGGGGCATGGACAAGCAACTAAATAATGCTCAAGTACAAGATATCAATGAGTAAAGACAGGACTGACCACCCATTCAATTCGCTTGCACCTCTTAACAAATCAAGCAACAAATATTATGGAGCGGGTATCATTGTGGATGGTTTGGAATCAGATCGAACAGAAACACTTCCCACATAGCATACATGTATATTTAGATGAAACCACAAACTCTGCAAAATGATGGCGGGCATCAGGTTGAGTTTGGAGGCCCTTCTGCTGCTCTTAAAGAGGTTGGTATATATGGTGGGAAGGAATACATGTGTGCGTTTTCCCCATTTATAATATGGAGAGAGGTTAGTTAAACAATCTCACTGAATTGAGATAGATAGCATCTAGAAGCCAGGGAAATTCTACACTCATGCAATAGTTCCAGGAAGGTTTTGGGAGCTCTTTTACTCTCTAGTACCTTAACTTGATGTGTTCTCCGTTATTTGCATTGTGATGTTTCTTCTGATATGCTCTAAGAGAAGTTCAATCAATTGAAAGCTAAAGTCATAAGAGATGATAAAAAAGATAAATTCATAGTAAAGTAAATTGTTGAACCTTATATGATGGCAAGCAGCTAGCTAAGCGTAACACCCATTTCAAATTTCAGACTTAAAGAATATACAAGTACCGAATGTCCAAAACTTCATACCACATAATCGCCCTAATTGAGCAATATGAATCAACTAACAGCTGTTAATACACATTTTTCAGCTAAGTTTTGCAAGATCAATATCCTATCTACATTACTACATATTCCTAAATCCTCATAAATAAGTACTAGGACAATTTTGGAGAAAATGCAAAATCGATGTGCATTCCTTTGTATGTGCTTATCTAGAAGAACAATTGAGGAAAAACTTCCATCCTCGTCTTCAAGACAAGATTAATAATTTTCATCAATTAGTACCAGTTTCGTTGAAGCTTTATCACTTTCTAGCGAGAATAGCCTATCGAAAAAACAAATATGTATAGTACACAAGAAGATCTAAATTGATGATTGCAGATATGAGAGATCATCGTTAGTTCAGAAAACCTGCGTCCTATTATCAGATGAAAGAGCTTCATCCATTATCGCCGCCTCGTTGAATCTGACATATCTTCATTTATCATAACAAATTAATATCCAAGTTCGAAATTCATTCTGAAGTTTCTTCACTTTACCACCATAGAACAGATGCAACATGAAAATTGCTCGGTGGAAGTTGCAGAGAATTCGCTGGTGACAACGGCGGGTGAGAATAGTGATGCGACAGACTTCGCGTTCGAGACGACGCCAATTCTGTTTGGACCCCAGAATTGTTCAAAACCACCTACAAACCCCTTAGTTACGCCAAAGTGCATATATGCCCCTGGATTTGTTTCGTCATGCATTTATGCTCCCGTAGTTTTCTATTTAATAATTTCTCCTAATTAATTTGTTTCTATTATTTGACTTGATATATGGTTAAATGAATAGAAAATATTTTTGAACTAATGATCTTAAATTAAATATATGTATCAAAGTATACTTTAATGTTATGATTTTAAATATGTGAAAATCTAAAATTAGATAATTACCAAAAAAGAAAATAAATAATTTCTTAAAATAAACTTTAAAAAAAAGAAGTAAAACAAAACAAATTAAAATAGAAACTGTATTAAGTTTAGTACAAATAATTGTTTTTTTTTATTGGATGTGTTTGGTATGTATATTATTTTCTTTAAAAAATATTTTTTAAACTTATTTTCTAATGTTCGATATATAAGTCAAATTATATGAACATATTTCTAAATTGTTGATAGTTACAAAACATTTTAAAGAAAAATCAACTTTCGCTCAACCCATTCCAAGTCAAAGTTTGATTAAACAAAACAATATTACAAATGATAAAATTGATCTCACAATTGAAAGAGCTCTAAACTTTGTACTATTCTTCCAATCTACATGGTTCAAAATAAACACCGAAAAGATAAAGTTTGGGGATGAAAAGAAGAAAAAGATTAAGGTGTAATTTTGGGAAGAGACTAATATTGCGATGTGTCACAACTTATGTTTGAATTTTGTTATTAAATTATGTACAAAATAGATCAATTAGATAAGATCTGAAATTTAAGTGAGTGTTTGACTATGCTTCATTGTGAAATTTATAAAAGTAACTTTTGTTTTGTACATGAAAAATAATATTTAGAAATTGAAGTTGTGTTTGATCATGAATATAAATTGAAGTTACTTTTGACTTTTTATCTGTAATTTAAAGTGGAAAAAAATGAAAACATTTTTTCTTTGATATTATTCAAATTCTTAAAAAATCTAAATTGAATTTCTCATCTTATGGCAAAACATATTTTTTGAAATTGAACTTTAAAAAAATCAAAGAATTTCTCGATGAACACCTCATAATTATTAATTTGGACTAAGTAAGCTAAAGCGTAAAAATCTCAAATGAACATAACTTGACTTTGAGCATTTGTGTTTCACACTATAATATCTAGACGAATGTTTTTTAGACCATCTCCAATACACTCTCTATTCTCTATATTTAGAGAGTAAAGTAGAGAACCCATGCTCCAACCACTCTCTATTTTCCAAATATAGAAAGGTGAATAGTATTTTTCCAAATTTGATTTTTTTTTAATTTATACTCTTTATTTCACTATTTGATTATTATATTATTATTATTATTTCTATTATATAATATTTTAAATTAACATATTATATATCATATAAGACCATTAATTAAATCTCTAATATCCTTAATTTTTCAATGTAATATAATATTTTTTTAAAATATATTATTTAATATATACTACTTTCATAACGAATTAATAATATTTTAGTTTATTTATTAATTTTCACCACTTTAGCGATATAATTTAAAATTATTATTATTTTTCACTATGAAGAATACACAAAATTTTAATGATCTCTGATTTGAATATTTTTTATCTAGACATAAAAAAAATTAAGGATAAAAATGATAATTTTGAACATGTAAGATATTAGTAGAATATTTATCGAAGTCACAGGCAAATTCAGGATTATTTGAAAAAAAAGGAAAGAAATGAATTATATTATGAAATAACTAAATAAAAATAAAATAATAATAATAATAATATAATATTGAAAATTCTGTTTTAGAGAATAAAGTATACAAAAATAAAATTCTGTTTTAGAGAATAAAGTATACAAAAATAAAATTCTGTTTTAGAGAATAAAGTATACAAAAATAGAAAATTGTAAGAGAATAAAATCGATAGTAGCGTTGGAGAGTAGAGAGGGGTTTAAGTTTAATTTTATAAACTTGAGGAACGCAATTGCTATTTTGACTCAGAGCTTAAAATCCTAATTACCATACCGCCACCTCAGTGACACCGCCGTCCACCCTCGCAATCGCAAAATATCTGATTAACTTAACAAACAGTGAAGCAAAGTCTCCTTCTCATGGCGGCCCAATGAAGATTCCTCCACTCAGTCATTGAAGACTCATACCGGAAATCAGCATTACATTCCTTTTCAAGCCATGAAACTCCTACATTCTCCAATCTTTCGTTCAGTCTATTCGAAATCATTCTCTACCTCCCGGGAAATGGCGGTATCCAACGAGGTCCTAAACATCATCGAAAGAGTGGATCCACTGGAACCAGCACTTGACAAACTAGTTCGTTTCCTGTGTCCTAATATTATATCTTTTATTCTTGAAGAAAAACGAAAGAATCCTGAACTGGGTTTTCGATTTTTCATCTGGGCTGCAAAACGAAAGCGATTTCAGAGCTGGGTTCCGAAAAATTTAATCGCCGATATGCTTGCAAAAGATGGTGGTTTCGATTTATACTGGAATGTTCTAGATAAACTTAAGTTTTCCGGTATACCCATAGCTTCTAACGCTTTTGCAGCTTTGATTTGGGGTTATTGGAAGGTAAATAAGGCAGAAAAGGCTGTTGAGGCTTTTGGTAGAATGAAAGATTTTGATTGTAAACCTAATATATATACCTACAATATGATTCTTCATATTACGGTTCAAAAAGATGCTATTTTGTTAGCTTTAGCCGTGTATAATGTGATGTTGAAGTTGAATTCGCAGCCCAATAGTTCTACTTTTAACATTTTGATTGATGGGTTGTGTAAGAGTGGCAGGACTCATGATGCTCTCGCACTATTTGATGAAATGACTGAAAGAGGTGTATTGCCTAGTAAGATTACCTATACGGTTATTTTATCGGGGTTATGTCAGGCTAAGAGAACTGATGATGCATATAGGCTGCTTAATGTGATGAAGACCGGAGGATGTCTGCCGGATTTTGTTACTTACAATGCCTTGCTTAATGGATTTTGTAAACTAGGTAGGGTTGATGAAGCACATGCACTTCTTAGGTCTTTTGAAAATGAAGGTTATCTAATGGATATAAAGGGATATACATGTCTGATTGATGGTTTTGTTAGAACCAAGAGAATTGATGAAGCACAATCTGTCTTTAAAAAATTGTTCGAAAAAAATGTGGTTCCCGATGTTGTATTGTACACAACTATGATTCGGGGTTTATCCGGTGCAGGTAGGGTGAAAGAGGCATTGAGTTTGTTAAGAGATATGACAGGGAGAGGTGTGCAACCGGACACACAGTGTTATAATACTCTGATCAAGGGCTTTTGTGATATGGGAGTCTTAGACCAAGCTCGTTCACTTCAGCTAGAAATATCAAAAAATGATTGTTTTCCAGACACCTATACTTACTCTATTGTTATTTGTGGAATGTGCAGAAATGGCCTCGTGGAGGAGGCTAGGCATATTTTCAATGAGATGGAGAAGCTAGGATGTTTTCCTTCTGTTGTAACTTTCAATACTCTCATTGATGGTCTTTGTAAGGCCGGTGAGCTTGAGGAGGCTCATCTAATGTTTTACAAAATGGAGATAGGTAAAAACCCTTCATTGTTTCTTCGTCTCTCTCAAGGTGCTGATCGAGTCCTTGACAGTGTAAGCCTGCAAAAAATGATTGAGAAATTGTGTGAAACAGGTAAGATCCTTAAAGCTTACAAGCTTCTTATGCAGTTGGCTGATTGTGGATTTGTACCAAATATAGTTACGTATAATATTTTGATCAATGGATTATGCAAATCAGGAATAATTAATGGTGCTTTAAAGCTTTTTCAAGAGCTTCAAGTCAAGGGGCATTTCCCTGATTCAATTACATATGGGACACTTATTGATGGTCTCCAAAGGGTTGGCAGGGTAGATGAATCTTTTAAACTCTTTGACCAAATGAGCAAGAATGACTGCATGCCGAGTGCAGAGGTCTACAAGTCCCTTATGACTTGGTCCTGTAGGAGGGGACAGATCTCTATTGCGTTTAGCCTTTGGTTTCAGTATTTGAGAAACCATGCTGTTCGAGATGGCGAAGTGATAGGGTTAATTGAGAAACACTTAGAGAAAGGTGATCTGGAAAAAGTAGTTAGAGGGTTGCTTGAGATTGACCTAAAACGGGCAGACTTTGATTCATCACCTTACAACATTTGGTTGATTGGGATGTGTCAGGAATGCAAGCCACACGAGGCTTTGAAGATTTTTTCCTTACTTGTGGAGTTTCATGTCATGGTTTCAGCCCCAAGTTGTGTAATGTTGATTCATAGTCTTTGTGAGGAAGGAAACTTGGATCAAGCAGTTGAGGTCTTCCTGTATACTTTGGAGAGAGGTGTCCGCTTGATGCCACGAATTTGCAACAAATTGCTTCAGTCCCTTCTCCGTTCTCAAGATAAAGCACAGCATGCTTTTGGTCTCTTGGAAAGAATGAGGTCTACGGGCTACAACTTAGATGACTATCTTCATCGTGGTACAAGATCTCTTTTTCGGCAATGAAACGGGAGGGGAACAGAGAATCTATCACATGGATAATGTTGCTTCTCAGTTTTATCAGGAGAATCCATCACATGGATAAGGTCACATGGACATTGCCAATGGAAATAAAATCTCTGGAAATTCTTCTGTTGGGATTCATGGTAGCCTATATGCTTATCTTAAGGACATCCTTGATACATGGAGGCAAAAGATACCAAATGAGTGGGATAGTTCGTCTGTTTGGTATGATTTACATCAATGGAGGAATGAAATGTATAATGTTGTGATACCCTTCGGGGTGGCCCAGTGGTTTGGGCTTGGACTTTCATGTTGAAGGTCTCAAGTTTGAAACCCCTTGCCAGCAAAAGCAAGGGTTTGCTTTCTGGGTCGAGCAAGTTGCATCGGGCTTGCCTAGCGCGGGTTACCTCTCCTATGTGGTTTGTGAGCTATTGCATAGGAGCGGGGTTTTTACCACGTGCGCACCCAAAGGGTAGCAGCTGCGGGTTTCCCTTGTCATAAAAAAGAGAGTATAATGCTGTGATTGATGCTTTTAAGGATTTTGGTAGTACAAATTCACAGTTGCATCACCTTGGATATCGTGACAAGGCTTGGAATGTCAATGAGCTTGCTCATATTGCTCGTAAGCAGGGTCTTTATGAGGTGTGTGTGTCTGTTGGAGAAGATGTATGGACATTCGACCATGGAAGTTCAGGTTCTACATGCACTCCATTTTTTCTACTTAGGTTCTTTCCTATAGCTCTAAATGCTTATGCCCCTTCTGGACACCCACGAAAAGAAGACGGGAAAAACTGAAAACCCAAAAGAAGCAAATTTGAATGGCTTGATATGCTGCATGGTTTGATGCATTTTTCTTTCGTATGTTTGCAGGCAGCTTTTCTGAAAATAAGAGAATAAGCAAAGACTGACTAGTGGCCTTAATTTGATAAACAGTACTAGACTGGAGTATTTTTCTGTTAAGCACAAAGCTGAAATCTTTCGCCTCAAGGAAGGCTTTCTGTTAAAGCTTAATGATTGTTAAGGGGCTAATCTTGCTTATTCAAATGCCATCAACCTTTTCAAGAATCTGCCGAAGGGGTGGATTGGTTGGGGAAACTACTGTGACATGGTATGTATTTGCTTATTCCAAGTTCATTTCTTTTCTGTTTAAGATGCTATAAATTTTGGCCTGTGACAGGCTTATAAGGAAACACACGAAGAGATTTGGTTGTTTGCAGGCAGGAGAGGAGGCAGTTATCCAACATTAGATTCTAAGTTACAAGAGTATGCCAACTCTTTTTACTTGAGTTCATGATTTTCAGGTCAACTTCAACCCTGTCACTGTCAATTCAATCAAGAAAACACTTACAGCTATATGGAGAATGGAGCAGCGTGAAGTTGCGCTGATTCGATTGATCTAATAGCCAAAGCTAGTGGAGGTGATATCAGACAGGCAATTAATTCTCTGCAGTATCTCTGTCTTAAACCACATAGAAGGCCTATTCTATCGTCAAAAGAAAGACTGGATAATAATAGTTGTTTGGATGATGTGTTTTGTTTGCCATTTGGAAAAGATGAAACTCTCTCTCTATTCCATGCATTAGGCAAATTTCTACACAACAAAAGAGAAAGTGATCACACAATTGCATCAGGTACATCTGACTAAACTTCATTCTCAGGATAACAGTGAGTTGCAAGTGCTTACAGAACTTAGTAACTGTGTGCTTCCGCACCTCTTCTCTAGCGACAAATTACTCCATCTTTGCTAGGGATGGCAATGGGGTGGGGCGGATGCGCAGTGGGGAGGGTTTAAGGCTATGCAGGGCGTGTGGGATGCAAGGCGGATTGAAGTGGGTTTTTTTAAAACTAATGCGGGGCGGGGAGGGTATATGTGATTTTATGTGGGTTTAAATTTAATTTTAATTTTTTACATGTTATATGAGTGATAGAACATTATTTATTAAGATAATTTCTTTAAAGCTACTAAAATATTCAAGATAGTAAATGAAAATGGTTCAATAAAAAATAATTCAATTTCTTACATGTTTCCCAATTGACCTCAAAAAATAAAAAATTTAGTCACTATCCTATTAAATTAATACAACTTAATGAAAATATGAATTTATTTTTATGAATTTTATTTTTAGTATCAAACTTAACTAGAAAAAGAAAATATTAAAAAAATTATGCGGGGCGGGTTCATGCGGAGCGGGTCTATGCGGGGCGGGGTGGGGAAGGTTGAAAATGAACAGGCTTGTTATGCGGGGCGGATTAAAAATTTTGCGGGTTAAGCTCAACCCGCCCCGCCCCGCCCCATTGCCATCCCTAGTCTTTGCAAGTAATGCTTCCTCATGGGGAATGCATATCTTAGCATGTGCTTGAATGGTTTAATCTTGCAATCTTGGTTTCTAATATATGATTCACAATATGCAATACTGTATCTTCGATGAGTTTTTCAATTGCTAAATGTGGTTTCAGCGCTTGTAGACATTGCTCGAATAAAGTTGTTAAGCAGATTTCCTGAGATGTAATAATGAAACATTGTTTAAGAATGACTGATATGAGCATTGGTGATTATCCAAGGAGTAGTCTCCCAAGTAATGGTAATTGGAAGAATAGAAGATTAACCTTTTCACCTTGTGTAAATTACTGCCATAGGTATGAACTTACACGTTATATGTAAGGTTTTTTCTATTACAAAGCTACAGCTCTTCTTTGACCATGTGGAGTAAGATATGAGAGTTCTCTACCAAGTGAATTGAAAGTGAATAATTGAGTGGCAAAGCCTCTGATACAGACTCATTTTTTTGTAGATAGAGACACATTCCTTCTGAAGGAAAAATTTGTCAGGTTTCCTCTTAAAATGGATGCTCCAGAAGTTATTCTTTGTCAAGCACATGGTCAAGCGACGACACTTGCTGATATTCTGCATGAAAATGGTAAAAAAAAATTCTTAAGGCGGATGGGCTTTCCAACTCATCTGATCTGTTCTTTGATATTTGCATTTCTTTTGGAATGAACTTCAATGGTGGCAATGCTGGACTCAGGGCTACTTTTTTTCTTTTTGTTTTTAATTCAAGCACCTAAATCTGCCATTCTGTGACATAATGCTATTTCCGCATCATATTTGACCTGCTTTGTTTGTGGGCTATATCAAACAACATTAGATTCATCACTAGTCCCAATAGCTTGAATTTCTGCCTTTGTGGTGAATTTCACTGGCAAACTAAGTGTTGGCAGAGCTTGTGTTTTTTTTATCTATTTTCCGGTTTCTTAGATTAGAGAAGAAATACTATTTCTTTTGTTCAACTTGCATTTACTACCAAATGGATTGTGCATGAAATGGGGTAATTAAGACTTATAGCCATCATATCTGCACATAGAAATGTAGAGTATGTTATTGTCTAACATATATAGAGTTTGTTATTTTCTAACATACAAGTGGTTTGTTATTTTCTAACATATGAGTGGTTTGTGTATGTCTTATTCAGCTACTGATTTTCAATTTTGTTGCAGTTTTAGACTTTTTGAGTGAAGACGCAATAGATGATGCGTGGCTTGTGGCATCATATTTAAGCGATGCGGATTTTCTTCTGTCTTCACTTAGTGGAGCTGAGAACATCATTCAGTCAGCTGCTGCTTCAGTTGCTGCCAGAGGAGTATTATTTGGGAATGCTCATCCAGTGCCTTCCAGGTATAAAAACATTACCTGGTTCGTTATGTTTTGTTTATATAAAGTACCTAAAAGTAATTTATTGCAAATTCCCGTGAGAAATCAGGTGGCATGCTATTCGACGTCCTAAACTGTGGGAGGTTGAACAATCATCACGCCGCAATAAGTTAGGATTCTTCCTGTCACGTTCTCTGTTTTTTACTCTTGATCTTGCTCACATAGCTTCTTATAACATGGATTTATCTGGATCAAGTCCTCAACATAATGTTTCTCACTAAAGTAGTTGCTTAGGAAGCACTAGTGCACTACTATAATTTCCTTGTGATCCTTTAGTTGGTGCTGTAGGAGATTTAGTCCCCACATAAAACCCAACATTATTTTTTTGTAATGTTTGGTTGCTATTTTGTTTTCCTTGTAACTAATACATACTTATGCATGTGGGAATCTATATAATATTTTGTGGGATATAATGTAGAATAAGAATGTGGGTATTAGTAATACATGGATTAAGAACAATAAAATGACAAAATTAATCCTCATATTAGTAAAACAGCCTCTTCTTTTTGTTTAAAAATGTAGCAATACATTGTAATTGTATCAAACTAAACATCCAACATGACAATAATCCCTACATTACTTAACTGCATTTTAAACCAAACGACCTCATGTTGTCCACTGATTTTGGATTTTGATTTCATCCTAACTAAGTTGATGTGCTTGCAGCGTCAAATGTTTAGTCAGAGGGGTGACTTGTATAATAGCCTAACCACATCAAATCAGATAGTTATGGCAACCGAGTTTAGGCCTTCCCTTAAATGGCTTGGATGCAGAGCATCTGAAAGTTTCCAAGCAGACGACATGGTTGAAGATGACTCGGATAGCACCTATTTGCACGAGAATAAGCTGGATTTTTCAGACGATGAGATAGAAGATTGGTAGTTTGAAGCAGTGTATGAGTGTATCAATATATGGTACATGCGGGCTCTTTTTCACTTGTAAATTATGTACATGGCTGAAATTATGTAAAATTTTTAGAGGAAACATACAACTAGTTTATACTAATTGAAGTAGTTTTTTGAACAGTGCAGGAATTTGTGACGAAAGACCTTTGTTTTATAGTTTGAAGAATATTCAACAAACTGTGGCTAGTTTACTAACCTATGATGAGAAAAGGATCAAAATCGTCCTTTATGTTTGAGTTAAGAATCAAAGTACTTCTCTTTTAACATGAAGCACTAATAGTCCTCCATGTTTCATGAATTGGTACATTTTTAGTATTCTTCCAAACATTTATCTATTTTTTAACCGAACCTCTTTCAGCTTCAACTACTTTTTGTATAGTTAACAAGGTTAGTTTTTGTAGTTGATGGGTGTCTGGTTTTCCATTAGCGATGGCTTCTTGGATTGATTTCTATCTTCATGTATTGAGGAGCTCCTCAAGTTTAAATTTGTGACTAACAAGTTATACCAACAATTTTTAATAATAAGGGAAAAAATTAATCATTATATGTACCTTTATCAATACACATTTTATTTACTGAGGTTAAAGTGTGCAACTGAAATTAATGTGTTCCAAATTTGTATGGGAAATTAGATTTTGGGTGAAGTTTGGATTGAAGTTTTAATGTGTATTTGGCCATAGTTTTTGGAAATATATTTCATGAAACATAATTTCTACCCATATAAGTTCTAAAAATTATTTAAAGTACTCATAAGTTTGACACAAAATTATCAGTTTTATAATGAGCTAGACAAAATTATCAGTTTTAAAATTGGTAGTCTAGTGGGAAAACCCCTAATGGTGGACCAACACACTGAGAAGAAAGTTGGGTTAAACTTTGCAAGGTTGTTGATTGAAGTAGAGATGGATGTGGAATTGCCTGAGAAAATATAGTTCAGAAATGAGAAAGGTGAACTGATCGAACAAAGAGTGATGTATGATTGGAAGCCCTCTTTGTGTCAACATTGTAAAAAGTATGGGCATAATGAGGGGAATGTAGGAGAACGAATGATGCAAATGTGAAAAAAGGGGTGGGAAGAGAACAACCAGGGCAGGATACAGTCCAAGACAATAAAACAGGGGAGCATGAAGGGGATGGTTATGCACAAAGGAATACAGAAGGAAAACAAAAAGTGGTCACACCAAATGGGAAGAAAACTGGATGGATAACTCCAATCTATACGAGCCCAAGTAGGAAGACTCAGGGCCAAAATACTTCAATGATAACACCTAATGCTTTTCAGGTGTTAAGAGAGGATAAGAAACAACATCAGTCCCAAGGTTCGGAGAGTGGACAAATGAGGGGAACCACCATTCCTATCAGTGGGAATGGATAATATTCTTTGCTGGAATGTGAGGGGCCTCAATAGCCCAAATAAGCAAAAGGAGATCAAGCGCCTTTGCAATAATCAGTCGGCTGGACTGATTGGTTTATTGGAAAATAAAATAAAGAGTGATAGAATAGAAAGGATAGCACAAAACATGTTTGGTGGATGGGAGTATGTCACAAATTTGGAGGTTCACTACAATGGGAGGATATGGATGACTTGGAGACCTGATTTCTACCGAGTGAAGCTTGTTAGTATGACAGAACAGGCGATTACATGTGAGGTTAGACACATACCTGGTCAGAAATTCCTGCTGACTATGGTATATGCTTTCAACACAAGAGGAGGTAGAAGAGATTTATGGAAATACTTAAAAAACACAAATGGGGGATGTCAAATGCCTTGGTTAATAGCTGGAGATTTTAACTCAGTTTTGAAGGCGGAGGATAGAATAAGAGGAAACACAGTGTCATATGGAGAGGTTGCTGATTTCAAGGAATGTGTGGAGCAATGTAACTTCCTGGAAATGCCAACAAAGGGAAGTAAATACACTTGGAATGATAGAGGGGGCATAAGGATTTACTCCAAGATTGATTGGGTGTTTATTAATAGACTTTGGCTAGATGACATGCCGTCATACATAGCAACTTTTTTGCCAGAAGGGATTAGTGATCACTGCTCAGTGAGCATCACACAAATCAACCAGAAGACACGGGGAAGAAGAGCATTTAAGTACTGTAACACATGGTCTCACCAACCACAATTCAGGTCAAAGGTAGAAGAGGTGTGGCAGCAACGGCTAAATGGTCATATGATGTATCAGGTAGTAAGCAAGCTGAAGTTATTAAAGTACAGTCTGAAGCAGCTGAATAATGGTACTATTAGTAGTATTGTTAAAGAAGCTAATGAAGACAGGAAAGCTTTAGAAGAAGTACAAATAGCATTACAGAGTGCACCAAGGGATCAGAATTTGCAACAATTGGAGAAGGCTAAATATAAACACTTTAAGAAGAGTTCTTATATGGCAGAGGTGTTTCTTCAGCAAAGAAGCAAGGCTACATGGCTAAGACTTGGTGATGATAATACCAAATATTTTTTCTCTGTGATTAAGCATAGAAGATTACAACAGGCTATAAGCCAATTGCAGGACAAACATGGAGTAATTAAAACTGATCCGGAAGAAATAGATCAAATAATGGTAGAGTATTACAAAGAGCTATTAGGTAGGAAGGTAACCAAGAGGGTCAAAGCTTTCAAAAATTTTCTGAGTAACGGGGTCAAACTAACTAGTTCCCAACAAACTGGACTAGTCCAGGAATTTACAGCAGAGGATGTGAAGTGGGCAGTATTTAGCATTGATAAGAATAAGAGCCCTGGGCCGGATGGGTATGGGAGTGATTTCTTCATAGCAGCCTGGAGTATAGTTGGAAAAGATATCGTCTAAGCTACACTTGAATTTTTTCAAACAGGTCATTTGTTGAAACAAATTAATGCAACAATGATAGCGCTGATCCCAAAGGTTCCTGTTCCTCAAAATGCAAGCCAATATAGACCAATATCATGTTGTAATGTGCTTTATAAGACCATCTCAAAGTTGATATGTTTAAGACTAAAAGAAGTGTTTGGAAGCCTGGTAGCTGAAAATCAAGCTGCGTTTGTGAGAGGAAGATCTTTAGTGCATAATGTGTTGATTTGCCATGACCTGCTTCGACATTACAACAGGAAGACTTCTCCAAGATGCATGCTGAAAATAGACCTCAGGAAAGCATATGATATGGTTAGTTGGGAGTTTATAGAGGAGGCATTAGAAGGATATGGTTTTCCAGCTTATTTCATAAAGTTAATAATGAAATGTGTGACTTCAACCAAGTTTTCGATTAAGGTGAATGGAGAGGGAAAGGGGTATCTTGAGGGTCAAAGAGGGCTGAGGCAAGGAGACCCTATGTCACCACTAATTTTTGTGTTGGTTATGGAGTATTTGTCAAGAGCTTTGAAAAGAATGGCTGAACTGCCAGATTTTAAATACCACCCAATGTGTAAAAATACAAAGTTGACTCACTTGGTGTTTGCTGATGATTTAATGCTATTCTGCAAGGGTGATATGAAATCAGTAACTAGATTGGTAGAGACAATTAAACACTTTAGCAAGGTCACAGGTTTGGTAGAAAATATGGACAAGTCCAACATATTTTTTGCAGGGGTGGAAGAGCACATCAAAGACCAAATGCTGCAATTAACTTGTTTCACAATTGGTACTTTGCCCATCAGATACCTTGGTTTGCCTCTGTCTTCAAAGAAGTGGTGTAAAATGGATTGCCAAGGGCTGCTCGATCGAATTACTCATAGGATCACAAATGCTTACTCAAGAACTTTGTCGTATGCAGGGAGATTGCAAGTGATCAATGCTGTACTATTTTCTATATATAATTTTTGGGGTGCTGTCTTTATTCTACCGCAAAGTATTCTAAAGGAGGTTGAAAAAAAGTGTAGAGATTATCTTTGGGGGAGGCAAGAAGGGAAACGGAAGGTAGGATTAGTGGCATGGGAAAAGGTTTGTACGCCAAAGAAGAATGGGGGCCTTAATGTAAAGAGCTGTAAAATGTGGAACATGGCAGCTGTGGGGAAACTGGTATGGCAATTGGCTTGCAAGGAAGACAATCTCTGGATAAAGTGGGTACATGGTATTTATATGAAAGATGGCAATGATATATGGACGCATAATCCCCCAGCAGACAGCAGCTGGTACTGGAGGAAGTTGAATTCCATAAAACAATGCATGCTAAATTGGTATAATGAAGGTGCATATTGTTTAACTGGAACTGGGCAGTATTCAGTAAGCAAAAATTATTACAACTTGCTGGGAGAGTTGGAAAGAGTAAAGGAGTCTGATTTGGTGTGGAGCTCTATTCTAATACCTCGACACAGATATATCCTATGGCTGGCAAGACAAAATAGACTGTTAACAAAAGAGAGAATGATCAGGATGCACATTTCGGTGGAAGATGCAACATGCTGTTTATGTGATGATCAGAAAGAGGAATCCCCTCAGCATTTATTCTTTGAATGTAGATGGACCAAACGAGTGAAGGAAGAGTTGGAAACATGGTCAGGGTGCAGAGTGCAGAAGGACCAGGTGCAGGCATGCTTACACTGGATAAAAGAGAGACATTGGCGGCAATTCAAGAAGGAGATGACTGCAACAATGTTGGGGGCAAGAATTTATCATACATGGAAGGCCAGAAATTGGAAACAATTTAAGGGAATAAATGTAATTACTGAGGTAGTTGTTGCACAGATAAAGAAGGAGATACTGGAAAGAATTGACTACATTAAGGGTTCAAGGAAAGCTAGAAAATGTAATAGCTTAGTAAAGAAACTATGTAACTAGTTTAGCTAGCTGTGTTTTTTTTTATTTGCTTTATGGTTCTGAGGCTTGGGGATGAATAACAAGTTGGTTATGATTCCTTGAAGTGCTCTCTTTTTGTAACTTTTGGTTGTCAATGGTAATCTTTCACAGTTTGCCTAAATTTTTTTTTTTATCTAAAATCATAACACGTTTAATTTAATAGAAACTATTACTAATACAATTACTAGATTAAATAACGATTCATCAATGCAAAAAAATAAACAACGATACTAACTAACAGTTATTTAATGTAATCCCAATCCTATAAACAATTTTTTTGTTTGGCCCAATTACCCCTACTTCTTTTTATCTTTTTTTAACGTTGTTGGGATTTTGCCAAAAGAAATTCCCAAGTCTTATATATATCACACACACATACATACAGATGCACAAAAAGAAAAGGGAGAATATTCTTTGTTTTAGATGAAAGAAAATTCATTTTTTTAATTTCTCAAAATGTCTATTTTAAAATTGTAAATCCATATATACACTGAACAAGAGAGAGAATCAGAAAAAAGATATAACCAGTAGAGATGTATGGTTGACCTCTAAGGAATTCTCTACGATAAGGTGATAAAAACGATCAGCCATTAATAGGACCACCATATAACAAATCCAGTACTACAAAATTATATAGCATGAGGATTTTTTTTTAAATCCGATAAACAATCTCTACGAAATAAAATTGCGTACACTCTATCATTTCTAAACTTTATTTCTATGCTTACACCGTGCATACGGGTTATTAACGGTTGGAAAAATTACATAAAACAAAAGTTAGTGGAAGTCGCTTTCTTCTTGAGGATAAAAGCGACCGTTTCGATCAAATTGTGGTGTCAATTAAGGACAAGCTTATTTAAGTTTAAATAATAGTACCACTAATTTAAAATAATAATCTTGTATATATGTAATCATATATAGTTGATGGATTAGTCAAAGAAGAATACAAGCTGCTAGATCTATCCAGTTTAATTGTGGAATTAATTTATGCAGGTTAATAAATTGCAAGTAACTTGACTTTTCGACAATAAGGCAAGTACTATTACATATTAAACTAATTTTAATTAATTATAATAAGACCAGTAATTACTAGTTAAGGTAAAAGTATTTTCCAGATTCTAAATCACAATAAAGCTTAAAGTAGTTGGCCATTTCCATGCATGCACCCCACTTGTGTCCCCTCCATAAAAGACTATGTTTCCACTTTTGAATGATTAATAATTTATCTCCTTCCTCCTCCTTTTGTTAGTGTTAAATTTCTATTAAGCTAATAATTATTAACTATTTTCCTTGACTAATTAATCAATTGAGCATAATCTTATCATCCTCAAGACCAACTTTCCCACACTTTTTTTTATCATGATCAATTGATCATAAAATACAAGATTTTGGCTTTAGCAAGAATATATAATTAAAGAAACATGAAAAAAAAAGTTTTTCTTTTTTGTTTGCGAACTTTTGAGAAGGGAATTTTTCAGATACGGACATATATCTTTAGTGGGATGAAGTTAATGTTGAAGAAAAGTTGTAGGAACGAAAAAGCAGAAAATGAGATAGAGAGATGATGATGCTCATCTAAAAGTCTCTGAAAATCATATCTTCAATCTACCTTTTTTAGGGCCAAAATGCAGAAATTGGCACCAAAAAATGATAAAAGTCCAGAAAAGGTAAAAAAAGAACCTTGCAGTGCTCTTATAGTACGTTCTTATATATCTAGATGAGAATTGAAATTCACCCTTACTTTGGAGTTTGGATAAATAATTTGTTTTTGATAGATCGTCAATTAAAAAAATATATCAAATTGAAATGTTGATAGTAAAAACATTTTAATTGGTACTTGCGTAATCTCATAATTAAAAGAAAAAAGTAGTATAGTTGTATGTGGAAAACAAAATATGAAATGAAGTGTTAACATAAACAGCTGAAAGAGATGAGTAAAATAAAAAAAATAAAAAAACCAAAATAGGAGTAATGTGTTGTATTATACGGAATGCGCTAAAAATAGGAATAAACGTAGCGTGAAGAGAGATTACGAATACATGTGTCGGTGAGTCGCAGCGGTGGCATTATGTAACTCATCAGAACATCCATTTTAGCTGACAACATTTCCCATCATAAGCTAAGGGGGTGGGGGCTTCCCACTTTTCCTATCAACACGTGTCCTCACACAGAGTCAATTTGAGTCGGTTACTAGTGTAATTTTAAACAATACATATGTGATATGTTTAACATCACAAGATTCAAATGACACTTTTGATATATTAAAGACATTATAAATTTAGTATTGTAAAATATAAAAGTCTACTTTTATCTTCCTTAAGTTGATGCCCAATCAAGGCACGTTAAATGAAATGGAAAGGAATATTAAAAAAAATATCTCGTTTTTCGTAATTTTATACGTCTAATACAACTACATCTACTATAGGTAAGATAATGAATTTAGGACACGATGTAATCAGAAAGCACTAAAAAGGATTGAATGTTTTTCACAAAAGCTAGACAATTAAGTCGCTATTTTTTTTTCCTTTTCCGGCGGCAGCTGAAAGTGTTGAAATTAGTTTCTGTTGTTTTGGGAACCTCATCTTATATAAATCTTTGCATGCGTTGGATGTCCAAGATTAAAAGTTATGTACCACTTTCTCAAACAGGCAATTTCTTGTGGAAATGTCACAAAGCATATTTCCATAATTAAAACTCTATGACAAATTTACTTTACATGCACTTGAACATTCCAATTCTTGTTTCCTTTTCGCTGTTCAAATATAAGTTCTAAAATTTTAGCTTGTAGAAATAATGAGTTACTTTTAAGGACATGTAGTTCATAATTTGGTCTTCACTCTTCAGTATGTTAAAATGTTAGGAAAACTCATAATTGCAAACTGCAAAGTGTAAAACAAATTACAAGTTAAATTATTGAATATTTTTTGTGGCAAAGTACTCTATTTAGCTAATTAACTTAATTTATTTTTTCTTTTTGGTAATTTGCAAGAGTATAACAACTTACAAGTTCACTAAAATGGTGAAAGTTACTAGCCTTCCCCACCACACACCATCTAAGACCCACCCTCTATGTGCCGACTTTGATTGTTTATTTTATATTTTATATAATAAATACGCACAAACCGCATTTCTTATCTTTCAGAGATTCCTTCTCACACACCCACCTTAATTTCCCAATTCATATATAGTGCACTGCCAGCCCCCAAACCTTCAAATTTGGTCTAATTTCTTGGGTAGTCGATGTTTCTTCTTTAATTTCATCTGCATTTCTTTCTTATTACTCCACCATTTCCCATTACCTCTTACTTATATCCCTACCAACCAAGAATCCATTATCACAATAACCATTGGCTCTGCTTTCTCCACAGTTACTAAGCTAATTTATCAACATTATTGTTCAAAACAAAAGAGACATTACCAATTATGAGAATCTCTATGGCAATTATCTCCACTTCTTTGATGATTCTCAGCCTTCTTTTGCTCACCTTCTGTCAAGGTAACCAACGAATGCTATTCTTTTTTCTTCTATTTTAAATTGGGATAGGGAAAGACATTACAAGTGAAAGTTCCGTACCCAATATATTCAGCTACTCAGAAATGGTCTGTCACAAACATTTCTGAATTTGCTTTCATCTTTATTTAGAAGAATTGTTATGAAATTGTCATTTAATTTGGTGTTTCGCATTTTTACTTATGTAGGTATATTGGGGGCTACGTTTACATTTGTGAACAAGTGTGACCATACCGTGTGGCCTGGAATTCTGGGCAGCCCAAAACTGGATAGCACTGGTTTCGAGCTAACCAAAGACACTTCTCGTTCATTTCAAGCGCCGACCGGCTGGTCAGGCCGTTTCTGGGGCCGAACCGGCTGTAATTTCGATGATTCGGGAACCGGTACATGTGCAACAGCCGATTGCGGTTCCGGACAGATGGAGTGCAACGGCGGAGGAGCTGCAACTCCGGCGACACTAGCAGAGTTCACACTCGGGTCGGGTTCTCAGGATTTCTATGACGTAAGCCTAGTGGACGGGTACAATTTGCCTATGATGGTGGAGGTGAGTGGCGGGTCGGGTCCTTGCGCATCCACGGGTTGCAACGTGGACTTGAACCAAAATTGCCCGACGGAGCTAAGGGCGGACGGCGGCGGCGCTTGTAGAAGCGCGTGTGATGCTTTCAAGACTCCACAGTACTGTTGTGAAGGCGCTTATGCTTCACCGGCGACGTGCTCGCCGTCGGTGTACTCGCAGATGTTCAAGTCGGCGTGTCCAAAATCTTACAGCTATGCATATGACGATGCGACAAGTACATTCACATGTTCTAATGCCAATTACATCATCACATTTTGTCCATCCTCTCTAACCAGGTAACTAAAATCATAAAATCTATATTGTATATATTGAAAACCTTTGGCGTTAACACTAATGAAATAGAAAAGTCAATCAGAACAAGCTAATTAGCAAGTATCAGTGACTGTTTTTACGGTTTAACCAGTAATCTATGGGTTAGAACTTTTAAGTAAAAAACAAAGCCTGTATTTAAATTCATTTTGATGTACATTAGTATGTAAATCATTTTGGCCAAGTTTAATAAGCTTTGATAACATTTTTCTCCTTTTATGTAGCAAAAATTCTTCAAAATCAGACAAATCGACACCTGAGTCAGGGACCGACTCAGGTTCCGGATCACTTTCAGGTTCTGAATCAGGGTCAGATTCCGGATCATTACCCGGCTCTGAATCAGGATCAGGGTCAGGGGCGATGGGTCAGACCATGCTAGCGGATGGATCTTGGTTAGCAAGTTTGGCGGTAGGAAGCTCAACTAGTAATCAACCTTCAAGAGTTATTCAATTTATACCACTAATGGTGGCCTTTGTACTTTTTATAGGTTCACTTTTGAAATTATAGAGTTTCTAATTACAATTAAATTTCATTGAGTAGAGTAGATAAGGTTGTTAATTGTTAAATTAAGAAAAGAAAAAAAAGGAGCAAAACAAGGTATAAAGCACCAATGTGCTAGCTTCTATTAAACTCACATTGTAAACGATTCCACTAATTACATATTCATGAAGCTCATCCCTTTTCTTCTTTCTCCTTTTAAATAAAGGGAAAGTGGTCTATATACCCCTCAAATTTGTCATTTAGAACTAGCATATTTCTCGTTATGAAAATGACTCATATATATCTCTACTTATATACAAATGACTCACATATACCATTTTTCTCTAATGGAAATGAAAAAAATTAATTTTAGTTTTTTTTTTTAAAAATAAAATATAATCCCATATGAGTATATTTAATCCTCCTCAAACATATATATTTTTTTCACCTTTTTTGTTTGTTTTAATGACTAATTTAGATTTATTATTTTGATAGTCAAATTTATTTATGTTTCACTAATATTCTTGTAAAACTTATTATAGATGACCAAATTTTTTTCTTCAAATACAAAAATTAAATTACAATATAGACAAAAAAAATAGTTTTAAATTATAATATAGCCAC
>JAJOOO010024849.1:0-22008 GCA_029582685.1 Solanum piurae | reverse complement strand
CGAAAGAATTATCAATGCATGCAACAACACTATTCAAGACTTGCTTAGTTACTATTCATACTTTGTTAATCGCTCATGGTTCCCACAACCCTAGTTGTGGAGTTTAGTTACCCATAATCATGTGAACACAATTCATTGTTTTAGATGAAAGAATTATGAACTTACGTAAGAAAAATAATAAACCCAGAAATTCAACTAGAATTGCAACTCCAAAATCTTCAAAACGATCTTAAGAAATTAATAATTGCTAAAGTTGCAAGTTAATCTCACAAGTCAAGAACTAGAATAAAAGTAAAAAAATCCAACCTCAGAAACGAGGTTTACATCCCTTATTTATAGAAAACAAGTCCTAATTTAAAAGGGAAACAAAATAAGGAAAGTTTGTTCAGGCACGCGTCTTCATTCCACGAAACTGAATCATGGACCGTCAATGGATCTACGGTCCGTGAGTCCCTTCCATCAGCCAGGACTTAGAAAATATTTCATCTTCCAAAAAATCAGCTTCTCTGAAGAAAACAACGGAACTGCAGTACGGACCGTAGATCGATCTACGGTCCGTCAATCCCTCTCTGTAGCTCCACACTTGGAATCTTCAAAAATCAGGTACTGGAACCCTCGCAGTATCAATCTAAGGATAAACAGTACGGTCCGTAGATCAATCTACGGACCGTCAATGGCCATCGTGGTTCCACACTTGGTCAGATTTTCCTTCCATGCCTTGCCTGTTGATCTATGACCACCATTTCTGGAGCGTCAATGGACCTATGGTCTGTAGATCACTTCCGTAGATGCCCTTTTCTGCATTTCTTTCAGCTGTCTCTTTCCTTCCGCGTGTGAACATCTTTCCTGCAAATTATGATAAAAACACGTAAAAACCAATACAAAAAGGCCCTAGATACACACAACTTGTAAGTGAAATGTATTAGAAAGAATGTAAACTCACGGTATATCAGTGATCAATTTCAAGGGAAGTTGAGATGATCACCTACCTCGTATAGAGTTTGCCAACAACGATAGTTACCATTCCGGCATCATGATGGCCCCTTATGAGGCATTATATGGGCATAGGTATAGATCTACGATTGATTGGTTTGAAGTAGGTGAAACAGCATTGATTGGGCCAGATTGGGTTCATGAGGCTATGAAAAAAGTTCAACTAATGATAGATAGACTAAAGATAGCTTAGAATAGTTCGAAGTGCTATGCAGATGTGAGGATAAGGGACTTAGAGTTCGAAATCAATGATTGGGTTTTCCTAAAGGTGTCACATATGAAGGGGGTGATGAGATTTAGCAAGAAAGGGAAGTTCAGTCCTAGATATGTAGGTTCTTACAGAATCTTGAAAAGGGTTGGTAATGTGGCATATGAGTTAGAGTTGCCAACAGAACTAGCAGCGGTTCATCCAGTCTTTCACATTTCCTTGTTGAAGAAGTGTGTGAGTGATCCAACATCAATAGTACTATTAGAGAGTGTGGTTGTGAAGGATAGTATCACTTATAAAGAAGTGAAAGTTGAAATTCTTGACTGTGAGGTTCGTAGGTTGAGAAATAAAGAAGTAGCTTCAGTGAAGGCTTTGTGGAGGAGCCAGTCCGTAGAGGGACTACTTGGGAAGTAGAAGCAACCATGAAGACCAAGTATCCTTATCTCTTTCCTTCCGATTCCATTTCAGCTTGAGGTAATAGTTCCTCTCTAGTTTTTATGTTTACTCCTACATAAATGTAATCCTAGTATCATGTTCCTTCAGTTGTTCTTGCATCTTCAACATATTTGAATGATTTTCAAACTTAGTTCAGACAGGTTTCAGTTTCTAAGTACTTAGTGGTGGGGATTGCAGCTCTTTCCCTCCATACTCAACTAGTTTATACTTCATTCGAGGACGAATGTTTCCAAGGGGGAGATAATGTAACACCCCAGACTTGAGAAAGGAAAAAATGCAGAATTTCAGAAGTTGCAGGTGTCACCGACGGAAGCCACCTACAGACCGTAGGTCAAACCATGGGCCCTTGGTGAGGTCCGTGGTCGATCACCTCAACTTGTTCCAGAAATTCCAGAACCACGACGGGACCTACAGACCGTAGGTGGGACCACGGTCCATGGTCCAGGTCCGTGATTCAGACCCCAGCCTTCAACTACCATACCCCAAACGATGACTGACAGGATGGACCATCAGTTGAGCTACAGTCCGCCGGTCAGGCCCGACAATGGCTTTGACATATTTTAAGTTAGGGGTCATTTGGTCTTTTCCCCTATGCATTTGACACCTAAACTACGTCATTTCACCCCTAAACTACACAGTTTTTGTAAGTTTAAGCCTAGTAACTTACTCAGAGCTTTCCCTAATAGATTATTCTCCAAAATCAATCAAAACTTACAATGAGAAAATAAGAGAAAAGAGGTGATATCTTTCTCTAAGAACGCAACAGGTTTTATTCAGTTCAAGCCCCAAAACCGAATGATTTCTCTGTGAAATTTGTCACCAGGTATGTGGGATTTAACTAGTGGATTCCTTTCTTCCACTAGGTCCTTAGAATTTAGTCAGATTCTTGATTCATTATATCTTGCTTAGACCTAGGGTTTCTAAAACCTTAGATGTTGGTTGTGATTTAGCTGATATAGTATTATTTATCAGATTATCTTATTTTTGTGAATTTGTTGGTTAGTTCCTTGCATGAAACTCAGAACCCTAATTGTGTAGATTTATTTAGTTCATGAATTACACTAGCTAGGTCAGATAAACAGATGTAAATGCTCCAGTTGTCGAATGTTTCATTATCAGTACTTAAATGTTGCATTCTCAGTTAGCATGTCAGAATATTGAGCCAATAAAGTATTTCAGTTATGCCATTTATACACATTCCAGTTGAGAGTAGGCTTAGCACTGAGTTGGACTAGGGTTCAGCGTACCCTCATAGTTCCAATACTACGTGCCCCCGTAGGTTTATAAGGCCTCTCTGTGGGCATCAAATTTAGAGATCATGCCAGTCATGTCTTTATACCCCTGGAAAATTATATTGTGTCCTCTCGATAGGGCGTATACATTGGACTCCACATTTAGCTCAAGTGGTTTTATGACGGTTAATAGTAGCTCCCACAGTCAGATTTAGTGCATTTTGACCAAGTCCTCAGTTATACTTCAGTAGTCAGTCTCAGCATGTTAGTTTCATGATTTGTACTTGGTTATTGCATTAAACTTAGTTTTCAGTATATTTCAATTATTATTCTGCTCAGATTATGTTATTACTCAGTTATATTTGTTCAACTATATTTTATATCATTCATGCTTAGTACATTTCAAGTACTGACACATACTCTGCACTACATCCTTCCATGATGAAGGTTTAGGTCTTCAGCATCCAGATCACGCATATATCTGTTGTCGATCCGTATTTCAGCAGCTTCAGTGGTGAGTCCTCAAACTTCAAGAACAGTAGACATGTTTTTGAGATTCAGTCTTTTATTTCAATTTCAGGTTAGCTAGAGTTAGCTGGGGCACTTCCCAACAATTCTATTCAGTAGAGGATTTTTCAAACATAATATTAGACTCAACTTTAGTCTTTGAGTGATTGTTTAGTATCAGTAAACTCGTAGAATTTTATCTATGTTCAGATCAGTATTGGGTATTACCCATCTTTCAGTTAATTACTATTTTAGCTTCCGCATAGTATCTCTTTATTCAGATTGTTTTAGTTTGCTTATGATATGCCAGCTTCAGGATTAGCTTGGGGTCACTCGTGATCCTAGGTCATGTGTTTACATCAACGGGGTAGCCTCGGGATGTGATAGTTTGAATGAATCTGCCTGAGTAACTAGGGTTACAGGTTGGTGACGACCCAAAAAACTTCATTGACGAGGTTAAGAATTTTTTTGCAGTGATGCAAGTGGCTGGTAATGAAAGGGTGGAGTTGGCATCCTACCAGGTTAAGGATGTAGCCCACATATGGTTCACTCAGTGGAAAGAAACAGGGAGCGGATGCAACTCCTGTGACTTGGGAGTGTTTTACTGGAGCTTTTCTTTACAGGTTCTTCCCAAGGGAGTTGAGAGAAACTAAGTCCCAAGAGTTTATGAATTTCAAGCAGGGTACTGATTAATAACGTTTCAAAGAAACTTCATCCAATTCTAAGCATCAACTATCTTTAATCAGTATAACCCAACTAAATGAGTTGGGGTCAAATCCCAAATGGAGTGGTACATGTTTAAGATTCAATAGGAAAGCGTGAACATGGTCAAATCAGTCATAGGAATAGACATTATCAAATAAAAAACATAATTGAAGTCATGGGGTGACACGAATGTCAAATAAAGGGGTTTTGGTTTGAAATTATCAACTACAACAACAACAACAAACAATACGGAATAACAATAATGAGACTCTTGGGATATTATTCAATTATAGGTTAATATAGACAAATGGGTAATTGCAACTATTATAAAAAAGCTAGATATTAGTGAGTAAACTAGACTATAGAGGAGGTAAACTTTCTGTCGAACAATTTACCTTGAATCAAGTTGATTTCTCTCGAACATTGACAAGCATGTAAAATAAGAACAACGCATACCTTAGTCCATTCACTCTCTCGAGCTGAATGTCTGGAATTGGGTTTAGGATTCACTCTCTCGAGCTGAACCCATGGCAACCCAATACCCACAGACCATCAATCAATAATCTTAGTTTTAAAACCTCTCTCTCGAGAAAGCCAAAAAAACAAGGGTAGAACTGCATTTGCAACTACAATTCTTAAATTAAACCACAATTAATGATTGAACTCACTTCTAAACAGCATTTAAACTAACAATTAGAAATACCCATAAACTAAATCAACCCATAATCACATAATCACACCCCAAGAATTGAGGTTTTAGCTAGACATTATAAAAAGATAAAAATCGTTACCCAATTAAGTTTCCATCAACTGGGTAAGATTGATTTTGTGTTTACAATGGTCCAAGTTGAAGAATCTCAAAGCCCACTTCCAATTTCTCAAAAGTGAAAAACTTCAATTCTTCAAAGCTAAGGAAAAACTAGAGAAAACTTGTCTCTCATCTCAAAACTTTTATCACAATTCGATATAATGAAAATTAGATACTAAACTAAATATTCAAAAATATATTTATAGTCCCTAAAAATGTGTTGTGAAGAGTCACTCGGCGAAGTAAGTCAGGCTCGCCGATCCACTCTGCGATCTTCCCTTTCGTCAATTCCATCACCCTTCTGCCTTGGCCTTCAGCATCCTTAAGGTCCTTAACTTTGGGCGATCCAACACTGCATCGCGGAACCACTCGGCGATCCGCCGACTGCTCCTTTATCTCGCCAACTTGGTTCTTTCCTTCCGGAATTGCCACAGTAGAACTTTAGGCGGTCAAGCAGTTGTTCGGCAATTCGTCAGGTGGACTTGGGGATCACCAGGCTTTCTTTTCTTCATTCTTTCATCTTCCTTCGTTCCTTTTTGCACATTAGTATCCTTGCTTTGTTCCTCAATCCATATACCTGGAAATCAAGGATTTTACATCGAGAAAAGGCTCAAAATAGTCCCTTATATTTGAATTAAGGTTCAAAGTCATCCTTGAGTTTTCACATGGAGCACTAATAGTCCCTCATATTTGTAATATTGGTGCACTTTTGGTCCTCCTTCAAAATTTTGCATATTTTTTAACATTGATTTTATCTATAACTTATGTATGGGATGTTCAATCATCATTTTATATATTTAGTAGAAAAAATAACACCATATGAGAGAATGTGATAAGAAAAATATCTTGTTTCGTTTAGTAGAAATCGTATTGCAGGTAAAATTGAGAGGTTCATCATGATAATTTCAAGTATAATAGTACACTTTTTTTCTTTTCTTCCAACATCATGTGTTAAGATGTTCTTAGTTTAGCTGCAGTAATATTTAGGGGACGATTGGACATTTCTTACATAAAAATTGTGGACAAAATTAATGTTAAAAATAGGCAAAAATTTGGGGAGGACCAAAAGTGCACCAATATTGCAAACATGATGGGCTATTAGTGCTCTATGTGAAAACTCAAGGACCACTTTGAGTTTTAACCAAAATATAAGGGACTATTTTGGGCCTTTCCTCATTTTACATCAGTTATTGGAACAAAATAAGCATTTGAGGACACTAAATCTATACAAATAAAGCCCTAAATGAGTCCAAATCTCAGACTCATCAACACCCCAACGTAAACTTTTGCTTGTCGTCAAGTAAAACTCAAGTTCAGTAGTTCAAAAAGAATGTCTCAAACAGGTTACACAAGGCTCAATCATGATTGCACACAACAAGACTCAACTTACTCTTGTAAGGATCAATTGTGCACTCAAAGGTTCAAGTTGTGACTCACCATTACCAAAGATTCTCAAGTTCACACTACTTGCTTCAAATGCAGGTTCAAGCTTAACAAAGGTACTCAAATGCCCTCACACAAAGATGATTCCATATTCACACACAATGGTTCAACATTTTATAGCTCCGGAATCACATAAGACTCTCACACTCACAAACATGAACACATGCATGACTTCACCCGTAGGTTTGCCCTTATTTTCCAACCAACATTCGTTTCAGCTCACTCAAGATCAAAAAGGTTTTTTCCAGGCTTGAAATGGGGCTGAGTGTAAAGGTATGGTCATTTAGGCTCAGTGGCTGCTATCCTCATGAAATGTGGTATGGACAACACTTTCTTTCCTTTTCTTCAACATTTTCACCCATGCTCAAAAGTCACCCCATTATTCACTTCTCATGGAATACCGGACACGCCATTTCTTTTGCACTTTCACAACTTTATTTCAGAAGTTTTTTGGTCTTTTTATTTTTCATTCTTCTTTTCTTTTTCTTTTTGTATGGAGGGGTTCCATCATTCTCAAAGCCATCGATCAAAGGGGATTTCTTTGCACTTCTTGATTTATCTTCTCTTGTCACCACACCCCCAACTTAGGCCTTTGACCTAAGTTGGCTATACAAACAAACAACACTTCATGAGGATTATTGGTGAATGGATAAAGAGGGGTTACAATTGCATCAAGTTTCTTCCAAAAAATGATAAGGCTCAAAAAGTATTCAAGCAAAGTTCTCACACTCACAAGGTAGGCCACAAAAGAGGTATAATGTCAAATTGGTTGACTCTTCAAATTTTTTCCTAAGATCATTTCAAGAGATTGCACACTTAGTCAACCGGACCAACGGGGCAAATTCTAGGTGTCATCAAACAAGGTTCACGGTAAGATCATCACACAAGGCATTGGGACCAATATCAAACAAGACTCCACACTTTCGCTAGTGTGCAATGTTCATCACAAGAGACTCATTCGATACCCAACTAGTCACAACGAGATGCAAAAAGTTCACATATTATCTATGCAACTTCATTTGTCCTCATCGCAGCCAGACATTCATTTATGTTCGATTGAGTGCACTATTCAAGTAATCGGTATTGATCATAACTGATACTCAAATTCAAACAAGGAAAACCACAATTAAATACAATAAGAGGTGGCAAAACTTTTTAGAAGGGTCCAAAAACCATTTGCAATTAAAATAAGGAGCCACCATCTCAAACATCCACAACAACATGCCAAAACACAATTTACTGCACAAAACCCAATATATAAACAAAAGTAATAATCACAAGAGGTAGGTATGGAAATACCTCACCCCACCACAAATTAAAAGCAATTTCTCCTCAAATGCAATAAAAACATTAAATATCAATAAAAGTGAAAGAGAGGGAGGTAAAGAAAATCATGTCTACGCAGACGCTCCATCTGTCAGGGCATCAGTGCCTGGTGCAACACTCTGATATTGGGCAATAGTGTCTGGGGTATCAGTAACCCTAGATCCGGCCATGGTGGTGTCTGCCAAAGAAATCTACACGGCTGAATCTATCATCTCGTCTTCAACCTCTGTCATGCCCTCATAAGAAGCCTACTCATCAACACCGAGTTGCTCCTCATCCATCTCAGCCTCAAACAAGACAGTAGCTACCTCCTCAACTTGAATCTCATCTCCGGTGGTAGCCGACGCACATCTGTATCAGCTGGCATATCAAGGATCTCCACAGTCCTAAAAATCATAGACATGTATGTGGACTTCAGTTGGTCCACATCCTTCTTAAGCTCAGCAATTGCGGTCTATAGAGACGTCACCTCATCAATGGCCCCTTGGCCTTGCTCACACATCGCTATCCATGCCACAAGGGCATCAATGGTCATACACAAGGGTGTCACAACATCAACAAGGGCCCTTTCGATCATGCCAGGAATTGTGGCCTCAAGTCTAAAGGCGCGTCTATCAGAAGAATGGGCTAGCTGCCCCATACGTAGTAATGCAACCTATTTTGAGTAGAGATCGGGAGACAGCAGCAACATCAGTACCAGATCTGGGAGGCAAGGGTGTAGTGGAGGAACTTGGAGTAACAGAAGGAACAACACTAGATGTACCTGAAGGCATAGGGGCCAGAGTAGGAAATACTGCCTCTGCAGGTAGTGTATCAGTATCAACAATCGGGGAAGTGTCCATCGGGGCTTCCTTCTTCTTCTCGGCCTCATCCTTTAGATACTCAGCCATGATCCACTGGATGTCAGTAGAAGAGGTGGGAATAACTTCCATATCCTTCTATGTATCAAAGGGTACTCGGACTCGTCTGCATAGCTCGGTGATCAACATCGGAAAAGGAATGGAGGTTTGGCGCTTCTTGGCTTTCATGACCATTTCCTATGCATTGATCATCCCCAAGTTCAGCCTTGTCCCATCAATGATGCAACCAAGACAGGCTGTTTTTGTGTGGTGGAAAATCAACTCATTTTGGGATAGTATGATAGAACTGCTGATGAAGCCAAACCACAACCTTGCTGCTATATTGAGGTCCTTATTTTCAATGGATGCTCCAACCTCAATCCACTTAGGAGTACCGTCAAATATCAGAGGAGCCAACCACTTTTTCATATTCTCCAATATTTTTGTCCTGATCATGTACTGACAGTCATCCTCAATTTCCTTTGAACACTCCAGGACTGAATTGATAGCATCACTATCACACTTCACTTTTCTGCCCCTGACAACCACATAGTCTACCGGCTTGAATTTGGCGGCCTGCTTCTTTCCTTGTGGCACCAAGGCTCCGTAAGCAGTGTAGAATTCCCGGACGCAATTTGGAACATAAGGGCCACATGGTCGAGTGAATAGCTGGAACTTGTGAGACCTCAAGCAGCTCATGATATCCATGTATCTATCTATTACCCCATCAGTAGACAGCCTCTTCCCCTCAATAATGGTCCTCAATCCCTCAATCTTCAGTTTGTTCATAGACCGTGGAGAAGGACTCTTTTATGGTGGTGCAGGAACCACAACCTTGGCTGGAGCTAGAGGAGAAGTATGAGTCTCTGGTACCCTGATCCTAGAGGGATCATGCATCCTCTTAGAGCGCAGTTCAGCACTCCGGGCCATTAATAGCTCATCATCCTCAGCATAGAAATGGTAGCCCAAGGATCATGGTGCTCACCCTCACTCTCAGAAGTGATGATATGAGTGGCATATATACCATCACTGTCGGAGCTGACTCCGATGAGCGGGAGCATGTGACTTTCCTTTTCCCTTTTCCCTTCCCACCTGTGGTAGGAAGTTTGGCTACATTCACCCGGGATGCAGCCGCATCCTCATTAATAATAATCCCATTTTCCCTCTTGCGGGGTGGCATGTCTCGACCTTCTACATTCGTTCTAGCCATATCTGCAACACAAATTGAAAATTCTTAGAAACAGTTCAAGAAAAATGACAGAAATCATATTGCAGACAGACTCATCGAATCTCTTTGGCTTGCTAGATCGGGCTCGCCAAAAGGATTGGCTCAAAATATTTCTAGAAAAAATGGCATGTCGGCGATGGGAGGGGCCTTTCGGCGAGCAAAGACAAGCCCACCCAAAGTTACAGTGTATTTTAGTGGTTAGGGGCATAGAAAGGGCGATCAAAGAAGACCTTCGGCTAGTCGCCGAGTGCCTAAAGCATCAAAAACAAAGAAATTAAAGTCTTCTAACCGAAAGTTATAGAACCAAAAGCATCAAAAACAAAGAAATTAAAGGCGATCAAGGGGGATTCGGTGAACCGCCGAGTGGTTCGGCGAGCTCAACCCTGCTGGCCAAACTTCCCAACGTGACTACTTTCAACCCCAACTTCCAAAATCAACCCCGCAACCCCCGAAAACAAAATCAAAGCATACACTAGTTCAATTAAACCTAGACCCATGCCACCGAGGTACTCAGACTTCCCCGGTTTGGCAAAAATTGGCCATTTGATGACTTCCGCCCATAAGAATGACATCAAACGCTCCATCATCGGGGAAAGTGGGTCATTTAGCACAATTATGGGTTACTCAGACTTCACCCGACTAGACCCAACACAATTTAGCACAACCAAACATGATTTCGTTCAATTTTAAAGAACGAATATCAGAAATTCAACAACTTAGGCAATTACGGCACGATATCAAAATTAAAATAGGAAAGCAAGCACACAGACATGGATTCAGAGAGGCCCAACACACATCACTAAGAACAATACAATTGCAATTGACTAAAACCTTTACATACGAGTTCGGGGTTTGGAAAACCAACCTTTAATGTTGAGTATATATGATTTGAAAAGCTAGGCGGCAAAGAATTCCAACTCCAAACACAAGATCGATAACTAAGAAGCGGTAACATCATGAAAATGCAAAAAATATAGTGCGGGTGTGCTTTTGTGAAGTTAAAAAGTGAGGGAATGTGGAAGAATTTGAAATTTTAAACCTTTGGCCTTTTAAAAACTGTCCAGTTCTCTCCATTTTGGTGACATTAAGTCTTTTTGCCGACCCAATCGGTGACACACCGAGTGGGCACTTACCTTGCCGAGGTTTACAGGACCTTCAGTTAATGTGGGGGTCTAAACAATGGACTAAGTTGGGATCTCCAACCTACTCGGTGATCCGTCGACTAGTCCAAGGGCTCACCGAGTTTTACAGACTCAAACCTCATAATTTCTTGAGTCCAATGGCAGTTCGAGTCGGGCTCGCCGACCTCTTCGACGAGTCGCCAATTGGACATTTTGCTTGCCAATCACCACTTTTTCAAACACATTCCACTTTTTCACCTGCACAATCAACACACAATTTTTTTAAAAAGAAAAAGAAAACAATAAAAACTTGGGTTGCCTCCCAAGCAGCGCCTTAGTTAACGTCGTGGCACGACACAAGTCCTCACTCAAACTTCATTCTTGGGGTTGGCCATAGTTTCACTAGGCAACCCCCTTGTTGTCTCGGGTTTAAATAAGAAGAAATTTGACCCATTTGGGTCTCCAACTATTTGATAGAGACGGAATGAGAAGTAACCGTCTAGTTAAGGGTCGATACATCATTCTTCATCTCTTTCAAAATATTATTGGACCCCTCAACCTTGTTGAGAATACGAGAAACCATATCCTCAGACCGGCCACCCTCAGTCTTTGGGCTTTTGGCGCTCGTGGGGAGGAACATACCAATCCTTCTCCCTGTCTCTTTCCTTCCAAGTGGGGTTACGATCCCTCCATTCTCTATCACGATGTCTCCAGCCCTCGTCCCTGTTCCAACCTTGGTTACCATCCTGCCTTGGGTAGTTAGCACGATAACATCCTCATTGGTTGGCTAGGAAGTTCACCTTTTCATTAGACAACACTTCAAACTTGTCCTCTTCAAGGTTTACACACCCAATGCCCACAACATGGACACTTCTAGCACCAGCTCCCATGACATTTTTGGCTAGAATGTCAAGTTGGGTCATCATCTTTGCCATGTTTTGGTCCCTCTCTTGGTCTTTCTCAAGCTGCTCCTTGGTCAATTTAAAAGTAAGAGGGGAGACCTGATCTTCATGGGTGTACCAAGCCCAATTAATTGTGGTCATACCATTCAAAATTTAGGTTGCTATAATGTAAGGTTGTTGCATCAAACCTCCCGAACAAAGTTGGCCAGCTATGCCCTTGTTCACTGAATCAAGGCTTCGGTAAAAATAATGCAGCAAAACTTTGTCGAGCAAACCATGAGTTGGGCATTGCAACACCAACTTTTTAAATCCTAGCCAAGTCTCATGAATTGGCTCACCCTATAAACGCTTGAAGCTATGGATTTTGTCACGAAGTGTCATAATCTTCGAAGGAGGGAAAAATCACACTTGAAATGCGGTGAAAAGCTCTTCCCACAAAGTGATGGAGTCTCTTGTCAATTCAGCCAACCACTTACATGCTTCTCCCATTAAACAAAATGGGAACAACCTTAAGCGGACCGACTCTTGGGATATGTTCTTGAATGATAACGGCCCGCAAACATCAACAAAGTTTCTTCTATGCTCATGGGGATCCTCATGAGCCAACCCACCAAAGAACCCTTTCAATTGCAAAAGTTGCAACATGGTACTTGTAATGTGGAACACGGCGTTCCCTTCATCCAGAGGCAAGCGAACGGAACCAATTCCACCCATTAGATAAGAGTCATTCGGCTCATTGACAGCGTTGAGGTTGTCGATGTCATCTTGGTGGCCCACTTGGCTACCATTGCTTCCGTTGACACTCATTTCCTCTGTTTCAAACAATAACACACAAACCAAAACTAAAAATAAGTATATTCAACTATGACTAACAAGAACAAAATTCAACTTAATCAAAAGAATTTTAAACAACACCACTCCCCGGCAGCGGCGCCATTTTGACTAATAACATTTCAAAGACACTTCATCTAATTCTAAGCTTCAACGATTGTTAATCAGTATATAACCCAACTAAATGAGTTGGCGTCGAATCTCACAAGGAGTGGTACCTGTTTAAGATTTAATAGGAAAGTGTGAACATGGTCAAATCAGTCATAGGAATAGACATTATCAAATAAAAATATAATTCAAGTAAGGGGGTGACACGAATGTCAAATAAAGGGGTTTTGGTTTGAAATTATCAACAACAACATCAGCAAACAATACGGAATAACAATAATGAGACAGGTTCTTGGGATGTGATTTGATTATAGGCTAATATAGATAAATGGGTAATTGCAACAATTAGAAAATAGCTAGTTATTAGTGAGTAAGCTATACTATAAATGAGGTAAACTTTTTATCAAACAATTTACCCCGAATCAAGTCAATTTCTATCGAACATCGACAAGCATGCAAAATAAGAACATCCCACACCGTAGTCCATTCACTCTTTCGAGTTTAATGTGTGGAATTGGGTTTAGGATTCACTCTCTCAAGCTGAACCCATGGAAACCCAATACCCACAGACCATCATTCAATAATCTTAGTTTTAAAACCTCTCTCTCGAGCAAGCCAAAAACACAAGGGTAAAACTGCATTTGTAACTACAATTCTTAAATTAAAGCACAATTAATGACTAAACTCACTTCTAAACAGCATTTAAACTAACAATTAGCAATACCCATAAACTAAATCATTCCATAATCATATAATCACACCCTAAGAATTGGGGTTTTAGCTAGACATTACAAAAAAGAGAAAAATCGTTTCCAAATTGAGTTTCCATCAACTGGGTAAGATTGATTTCGTCTTTACAATGGTCCAAGTTGAAGAATCTCAAAGACCCACTTCCAATTTCTCAAAAGTGAAAAACTTCAATTCTTCCAAGCTAATGAAAAACTAAAGAAAAATTGTCTCTCAACTCAAAACTTTTATCACAATTCGATATAATGAAAATCAGATACTAAACTAAATGTTCAAAAATGTATTTATAGTCACCAAATATGTGCTGCGAAGAGTCACTAGGTGAAGTAAGTCGGGCTCGCCGATCCACTCGATGATCCGCCTTTTGGTCAATTCCATCGCCCTTCTACCTTGGCCTTCAGCATCCTCAAGGTCTGTAACTTTGGGCGATCCAACACTGCATCGCGGAACCACTCGGTGATCCTCTGACTGCTCATTTATCTTACCAACTTGGTTCTATCCTTCAGGGTTTGGCACACTTGAACTTTAGGCGGTCAAGCAGTCGTTCAGCGACTCGCCAAGTGGACTTGGCGATCACCAGGCTTGCTTTTCTTCATTCTTTCAGCTCACTTCGTTCCTTTTTTCACATTAGTCTCCTTGATTTGTTCCTCAATCCATATACCTGAAAATCAAGGATTTTACATCAGTTATTGGCACAAAATAAGCATTTGAGGACACTAAATCTATACAAATAAAGCCCTAAATGAGTCAAAATCTCAGACTCATCAGGTACGAGGTTGGTCGAGGAATACAGACTTAAGTTCACCTAGATCTATAGGTATTCTCCAGACATAGTTGCCGATCACAGTGCACAAATGAATAAGTTTTTGTTTGGGGTATCCCACTTGGTGAAGACAGAGTGCAGAAATGCTATGTTGTTAGAGGATATGGATATCTCTAGGCTCATGACTCATGCTCAGCAGGTTGAGGGAGATAAGCTTACGGAAATGGCTAAGGACAACAAAAAAGTCTAGAACAGGCAACTATGAGTACTCTCAGTAAAAGTCGGGTGGTGGGAATCGCTCATAGTTTCAGCAAAGGAATATAACCCCAACACATTTATCAGCTAGTGCGCCATCCCCAGGTTTTGACAGGATCAGAAAGGTAGGGCATCATGCTCTAGGTCTCAGGGGAGTGCTTTAGGTAACATTACCTTCCCAACTTGTCAAAAGTGTGGTATGAACTATCCGGTGAGTGTCTTGTAGGCAAGGAATGGTGTTTTAGGTATGATCAGTCTAGCCATAGGATGAAGGATTACCCTTCTTCCACACGTGGGTAAGGATGTAACAACAATAGGGCTCAGTCTATAGCTCTAGCACCACCAACAGGTCGCCAACTCAGTACGGTGCTTCATCTGGTACAAGTGGCAGTCAGCGCCAGAACAAGTTGTATGCTCTCTAGGCTCGCCAGAACTATGAAGATTCTCATGATGTTGTCACTGGTACGTTATGAGTCTTTCATTTATATGTTTATGCATTGTTAGATCTAGGGGATAGACTGTCTTTTGTAATTCCCTATATAGCAGTAAACTTTGGTGTCTGTCCAGAAACTCTCTCAGAATCCTTCTCAGTCTCTACTCCAGTTGGTGACCCCGTTATAGCTAGACGGGTATATAGGAATTTCCCTGTCACAGTCTCTCAGAAAGTCACCTCATCAAATCTTGTAGAGTTAGAAATGGTAGATTTTGATATCATTGTAGGCATGTATTGGTTACATTCATGTTATGCCTCAATCGATTGTGCAACTAGGATCGTTCAGTTTTAGTTTCCAAATGAGCCAATCTTAGAGTGTAAGGGTAGTAGCTCAGTGCCTATGGGTTGATTCATCTCTAACAATTAACATCCTTAGAATAATGTTTATTCAGCTTAGTATATACATCATGCATGCTCAGTACATTCAAAGTACTGACGCATACTTTGCACTACATCCTTTTATGATGTAGGTTCAGGTACTCAGCATTCATACCGTACTTAGATCAATCCTCGATCCACATTCAGCAGCTTCAGTGGTGAGTCCTCATACTTCGAGGAAAATAGACATGCTTTCATTTCAGACTTTACATTTTAGTTTCAGTCTTGTTAGAGTTAGCTGGGGGGCAGGTCCTAGAAACTCAACTCAGTTAGAGGCTTTTCAAACATAGTAATAGAATCAGCTGGGGTTGATTATTTATCTTTTAGTTATTGTTAAACTCTTAGTATGTTTTATATATTCATACAGATGGGTATTCCCCATTTTTAGTTATCCACTGTTTTAGCTTTTGCAAAGTTTATGTTTCATTCAGTTATTCTCAGTATGCTGATATATGCAAGACAGAGGGTTAGCTTGGGGTCGCTCATGATCCTAGATCCCGTGTTACATCAAGGAGGTAGCCTCAGGGTTTGACAAGTCAAGTTGTGGATTCAATCCTTTTGAGAGCTTCATTTTTGTCTTCTTCAATATCCACAACACTACTCTATCCTTTATTTGATTACTAACTTTTTCTACCTCAGCTTGTGTTATCCTATGGTCCACTCTATTTTTTTCTCATCATCTTTCATGCAGTTCTTATCTTTTTAAATATCAGCAACTTCTCGTTACAACTTGCGAATCAATTTTCTTGCATTTTCTATTTGTATCTTCAAATGCTCGTTTTACTCCTTATCATTTTCTTGATTTTCTTCAGTATGTTCAATTCCATTTTAATATCATTTGCACGAGGAACAGTGTCTAAACCTTTTTTCTTCAATTCAGCAATAGAACAAATATCTTCGTCTCACGCTTCAATGAGTAAATCATATTTATATGGAATCATGTTATTGACATCTTCATAGAATGAAACATAATCAGCACTGATCCAATTAAATCTGGAGAAAGCAGAATTGGCAAAATAGAATGTGTTATACATGCTAGTAGTCGTACCATAAGTGAGATAAAACACCAACATAGACTGAATTTAATTAATCAACACTTTTTTGGAATTTTCGTGCATTTGACTTTGGGAGAATTTGTTTGTTTTGGTGTCTCCATTTTTAATGAAGGATTCAACTTTAACTTTATCTCTCTTTGTTCTCCCTCTTCATTACAAGGTATAAGCAAAAAGAATCGGAGGAAGTCGAATCAATCCTTTTTGCTGATTCCTTGGGATGAAGAAGGAGAACAGGGAGAGACAAAATTAAAGCTAAATCTTTTATTAAGACTAGAGACACCAAAACAAGCATATTCTTCACAAAGCCAAATGCATGAAAAATCTTTAAAAGTTGTTGATTGATGAAGTCTAGTCTATCTTGGTGTCTCATATCACTTCTAGGACAACTACTAGCATGGATGACATGGTTTATTTTGATAATTTTTCTTTTTTTCACATTGAATTGGATCGGTATTGATTATGGCTCATTCTATGAAGATACCAAGAACATGATTACTTGTAAATATAATTTACTCATTGCAGAGAGACGAAGATATGTGTTTTGTTACAGAATATTAGCAAAAAGGTTTAGATGATGTTCTTCGTGTAAATTATATTGGAAAGAGAATTGAACATACTCAAGAAAACTAGGAAAATGTTAAGGAGAAAAAGGAACATTTGAAGAAACAAATAGAAGATGCAAAAAATTTGATTCATAGATTGAAACGAGAGGTTCTTGATATTGAACAAGATGAGAAGTGGATGAAATACTATGAGAAAAATCATAAAGCAACCCATAGGATTGTCCAAGCTAAGGTAGAAAAAGTCAGTAATCAAGCATTGAATCCATATCCTCTTTAAATAAATGTGAAGTTGAATATGGCAAAATCAATTGGGGTTGATGAATGAAGATTCGTACAGAGAAGTCCCACTTTGGGGAGAAGCTTTTCCTACCCAAGGCAGCTTTAATAGTGTAGTCCTACAGAAATGTAATAGTAGTATCCTAAGTTTTTAAAATCAATCACTTAAGTATCTTATAAAGGGAGAGTCTTACAAAAAAAGAACGTTCCTCCTGAAAAGTAGATTTAAACAACTGAAGTTGAATGATAAACAACAAAACTAAAACAAACAAAAAAGGAAAGGAGAAATTTCTATATATTATTTTTTGTACTTTTTGGGAAAATACAAATTTAAGGATTGTCTCAATGAACAAATATTGTAATGAATTGTACAAACATATATAGTTTACTTAATTAAGAATTAATTTATTATAAGGAAATTATTATACTAGTAAAGTCATTACAGTTTGGCACAAATTCTTACATTTCAAACTGAATAATAATATGCAGGGGAAAGATCTGATGTTTCTTAAAATACCTCCCTCTGTAGCAGCATAAATCTATTGTCAATTGAGCATCACCCGATTCAGCCTAAAATAAATGGAGTGCAAACATTAAGGGTGTCATTTGGATACCTCGACACTAGATACACGTTCATGAGCAAAAACTAAATATACACTATATTCACCAATCTTGTCACTCCATTTTCAAAAACTAAACAAATCACTTAAAATACTAGTCATTCGAAGGAACCACCCGTCCTCGGTTCCCTCTTGACTAAAAATGAAGCATATATATAGCTTTAAACCTAGACCTAGAAAAGCAATAGAGAAAACACTTGCAATGCAGCAAACGAATGGCTACCAACTTAGCATTCAATAGGACTATAATAAAAAGATTCAACACCACTTAAGAAGAGCAGATCTAAGGATTAGCTAAAGTTACAATAAATAATATATTTGAAATCTCTTTCATTTAACTTAGAAATAGAAAAGCAATCAATTAAATTTATCATAGAAAAGCTAACAATAAAAACCCTAAACACAAATATATATTAATAACACAGATGTAAAACTATTCACATATATTGAAACATAAGCAAAGACATATCTAGACTTTTATAAAAGTTTTAATATGTAAAACTTGATTACTGTAAAGTTATATTTTTATGGAATAAACATGTCGGATATTACCTGAAGGATTTATGCTTGAACTAATGAATGTGCCTAATCTTACTAGGATGCAAGTGGCAACCTATCGTTAGGTACATCCTTAAAAAATATTCATCGCATCAAGCATGTCATTCGAGTAACAACTATAGGCTCATGAAGGACATTAACATACCAAAAAAATGAGTGTGGCGGCTAAGTGAAATTTAGGGTTTGACGGCTAAAGGAATAAGAGTGAAGCTTTTATAGATCAAAAGAAACCTTGAGCTTTCTAAAACTTTTTAAATTACCTCTATGATTTGTATTATTTGTCAATTAGTCCTTCTAAACTTTTGACTACATGCACATATAGCCCTTTTAATTTAGCATTAAATGTCAGTTTTATATTTAAACTTTTTTTTATAATTATTCAAATACATTCACATGATAAATGTGTCTCTTGATCATGTTGATATGACAAATCACATGACTTATACTTATAGTGTGTATTTTCTAAGTTATCGTTTGATAGCTAGTAAAGAAGCAATTTTTTCATGTATTAGACTCACATGGTTTTGGCAATTTCTACTCTTTTCTTATTGAATATTCAAATTCAAAATATTTGAAGTCCAAATTTCTTACCAACATCAATGTGAAGGATAAAAAATTAACACCATCACAACAATTCTCTCAAAAGATAATAAATTATGTGCATCGAATATTTTCATGCCTCTAATGAATACAAAATGTGTATTCCATTATTACTTAGTAAAGATATTATATATTTTAGTTATCTTAAAGTGAAAGATGTGTATTTCTATACTTCACTACCAACCTTCTTTTGCTTCACTGTTCCCTCGACCCCCTTACACATCCTCCATAAAAAGTTGAACTCTTTTCAACCTTGCTTTCCATATAGCACCCAATATACCATCTCCTCTTCTTTTTTTGTAAGTCGCTCTATCTGCAAAATTAAGAAATTTTATTCATCTCCTCTTTTTTTGTGTAACTCACCCTATTTGCAGAATTAGGAGACTTTATTTATTACAAAAGTATTTCTCAAGTAGTATGTAATAAATTTACTAGCTTGAAAAATATTATAAATGCACTAATTGAATTTATTCTCACATGTGAATTTATGAATATCTGGACATTTTTATCGCAGTCAAATCATGTGAAAACAAAGAAATAATGTCATATTAATTGAATGCAAAAAATAAAAATGGCGTGCTGGAATTTTGATTTGTCATTATATTTTTTCGACAACTTTTTTCATTTTATACTTGTTCTAATGGTAGAAAACAAAGACTTTTTTTACTTTCTCTTCAATGGATGGATTTTGAATACGTTGAATGCAAATAAATTTGTAGGTAAGTTATTTACTATGGTCTATTTTAATTAAGATTAGTGAATAAGCTAGGACGTCCCTATATCTCGCCATGACTGTACTTGCACGGGCTATTATTTCCAGTCTCTTTATTCAAAACCCTCTCTACTTAAAATATTTATTATTTTTTTAGAGATAAAGAGATTTATTTAGAATATAAATGAATTTTTGGATATTTGTTTAGCAGATAAACAAGTTTTCCAAGTATGATACTAGGTCAAATAGGAGGTTTTGGGTTAAAAATGAGTTGATTCTAATATTTCTTTTGTTAAGAACCAAGTGTTGCATCATTAATAATACAATAGTTGAATATATCACTTTCCATATTGATTAACCTCTTCAATGAAATAATAAATAATAAGTGACTATTGTATTTATTTATTAATATTTTCAGATTTTTTACAAAGTCAAAAAACCTCATTTGACTTACTAGCCTTTGACCAATGGTTAGGTATAACAGCCTAAAAAATTTAAACTAAGATCTGAATCATTTTGCATATGCATATAGGTCTGTACTGAGTGATACCTAATTGTGCATCGGTATTAAGATCAACTTTTAGGTATGGAAGTGTTTTGGAGATTAATTAAGGTCATACGAATCCTCTAGCACAATGTTGAGTTGCAAGCTTTCTTACATGTTGAGTTTCTATAAAAAAAAATTACTTGGGTAAACTTCAACTTAGTATATCTATTTGAGTCTTATTTTCCAATGTCGCCAGCCACTTGTCAACCTAAGGTCGGAGTCAAAAGTTATGATCATTGTAGTTTTGTCATACATTTTGTTTTATACATATGTTTGGCTGGAGTGGAATTGGTTTCCACTGGCGAAAGCCTATGTGCCACCCATTGAAGAAAAATTAAGAGGTATTCTATTTGTACATTTATTTCACCTGCGTTCGACAACTTTGCATCTTTGAAATAACGGTAGGCCGACAAGAAATCATTTAAGTTGGTTGTAGTATTATTTTTCTACCTTTTGACCATTCTTTCAAGTTCTAGAAGTGGTTCTCTAAATTCCTCCTTCATCAATGTAAGTCATTAAAGGATAACAAAAGTAGGGGTGAGTATAATCCATATATACTCAGTATGCTTGGCCGATTGAGTATAAATAAATTAATAATAATGACGAAATAAACTACGAAATGTTTCCACCTGCATATAGAAAATTCTCATTCCTGCATTGGTGCCACAAGTTTATATAAGAATGGCGCAAGTGAAGTAAACACATAAGGTTACAACCAATTTCTCATATCAACGGAAAAATTACACAACAAACAAGGTTGACCAAAGCACCACAATGCAATGATAAATTTGTATGATGGAACCAAGGTTGTCGTACAAACTATCGTATAAACCTTGCCGAGCTTTAGCTTCCATATACCAATATCACAATCTCAATATCTCATCGACTTTCCACCTTGCTTGTAATCAAGGATAAATGTAAGGTGTCTCATTTTCTTTCTCAAAATAGTACTTCTCCAATTTTTCATATTACCATGAATAATATTATGATGAATGACGATGAATGCAATATAACTCTAAAGAGTCCAAAGTTCCCAAACTCAGTAAATCACTATATACATCCTCACATGGAAAAAGTGGTGGAAAAATTCATTTGAAATACTAGTTAGAGAATAACATAATTCTTATTTCAAAATGCAGTAATAGAAAGCTCAACCCCTCTCTCGGGAAAATATCTGGTATCAAATGTCTCCAAGGCTATTAATTATATCACAATTCCCCACATGGGTAACACATTACAAATAAGCCCCCACACAAGTGAAACAATAAAGTCTACAATTTCCAACATCTTAATTTCATGTAATGATCACAATCCATAATCGTGTTCATTAGAAATATCAATTACCTAGTCTAGAAAACGAAGAAGCCAAACCTTCCTTGAAGGCTGAAACTTCACTCGAACCACACTACTAAATTTTTTTTTTCTACTAATGAATCATTGAAATGATCCCCAACTATCAAGAATGGAAAGGATTCATCAAAAGAACTCCAACAATATCTATCTTGCTAAGGTTAGAAACCGGGGCTAAAATAGTCCAAAAATCTCTTTGATATAGTGAAGGGTAAAATAAGACTTTTATTTGAAAAACATGTTCTACAGGTAAAAAGTAATTCGTGGTTTAAAAACTCATTAAATCGAGAAAGAAATGAGTTCCAGAACAGAAATTACCAATTTTTCAACTGGAAGGGGGGGGGGGGGGGGGGGAAACCCCAAACCCAAATTTGTAATATTGAA
>JAJOOO010024848.1:0-22545 GCA_029582685.1 Solanum piurae | reverse complement strand
TCTTTTCATTTTATTTATGATTTAACTTCCGCATCAGTTTATTATCTTTAGTATGCTCATGATCATGCCAGCAGGGTTAGCTTGGGATCACTTGTGGTCCTAGGTCCCGTGTCCGCGTCTCGGGGGTAGTCTCGGGGCGTGACAGAACACATGATGAAACTTATGAACTATGACATATGAATTTTTTAAGATATGCATACTTTTATGAAATTGATATAAATAACTTCAGGATGCTTTTAGATTAAAGTATCAATGAGATTGTGAAAGTTTTCCTCACATGCTACTATGATCATGATTATGAAAGGTTTTCTCACCTAAGTAGAACCAAGATTTAAGAGCTATTCTAAATGAATTTAGCTTGGATTGGTAGCTTAATTGTGCCTTTAAATGGATGATCAAATGAATATGATTAATGACTATTCAATGGGACTTCACTTAGCACCGAGAGAATATTGAGATGGAGGCTTTTGTTAGTAGAGACCGGGTCTCTAGTAGCAATCTTTTTATCCCTAATTGCATGCCCTCGTAGTATTTCTTACCTAGTGAATCCATGTAAGCTAGAAATTTTTGGTCCTTATCTTGGCAAGTAGGACATCTCTTTTGGATGTGGGATATACACTAGATACCATGTTAAGCTCACATGTTCTATGTCTCTTAATGGTAAACTTCCCACAATAATAAACTAAGTTACTTTTAAAGTATCTCACCAAGTGTTTTAAATATGTTGAGCTTACATTGACCATGACTATGACTTATGTTTTCTAATCTCTTATCTTATGCATTATCTTTGTCTTTGCATGACATTAAAAGTCCTTTTTAGCATGATTTCATACTTTTCTGCATTGCTATCATACTTGGAACATTCCATGTACTAATGCATAATTGTGCCTATATTGTTTCACTAATGTAGGGTTCGATGCTCCTACTCGCATACTTATGGTTAGCTGATATCTATTGGCATTCGAAGTTTGGTGAGTCCACATGCTCCAGGAACAAAAACTTTTACATGCTTTTCTTTATTCCACCTTGATTTAGATAAAACTTGATGAAATCCACATATGCTTCTCGATCTCGACTCATGCGGTCGGTGGATTCTGAGTCTACAATAAACATAGGATAAGATTCGGTTAATAAAAATGTGCTAGAAACATATATAGCACTTAGATATGCATTTAGAATGCTACCTTTTTCGGCTCGGTACATTCACGAGCAAAGTGCCCTAGCACTTGCAATTATAGCACTTCATTTTGTTTTTGTTCCTCTTCTTGAAGAACCGCTTTCCTTTGTTGGAATTAGGCTTCTACTTTTTGTTAGAGGGTTCGTCTCCAATCTCTTTGTCTTTCCCATTTATTTTCCAATTCTTCTCACGCTTGCAGCCCAGAGACTTTGTGCCACTTGACTCAGCCACAAAGGTGTTAGAAGCAGCTATATGAGCATCAAGCCGCTCATCCAAGCTTTATAAGCTTCAAGGTCTCTTCTATGTTGTTTAGTGTTTCCCTCTTCTAGTTGATTCAAAACATTATTTATACCTCCAAGCTCATTTTTCTCTTCCAGTACATACCATATTTTACGATTTCAAATGTCGTAATTATCACTGTTAAGTTTTTTCACCTTTGTTTGAGTTAATAATGATACTTTTTTATGCCATGACTATACTTGACAGGCAATTAGGCAAGAATATTTTAAATTAATTTTGCATGTGACATACACATTCAAGCAAATCAATTCTCATAAAGATTTTATATTTAATGTAAAATCAAAAAGATACATAAGCATCTAATTATCATTTTACAAATTAAATATTTAATCAGAATTTGAAACTAATTTCTTAATGTGTATACTAATATATTTTATACCATAATCACAATGATTTACATGTCTAATAATGAAACATCATATGATAATATGCAATAGAATAACAATACACTAATCCATAAAAGGATAAAACCAATATATTTATATTAAAGCATAATCAAAGATGTTCAGTACATAATCTGTAAAGAATAAATAAGATATTCAATACTAAACTACGCTTCTATGGAATGTTTTGACCCACTTAACTCCTATATCCACCATATACCTCCATAATTGTTCGTTATGCCCAATCTCGTAATATGTTTTAAATACTCTGGTAAGGAATGATACAAAACGTTGAATGCAACTCACTCATCAACATGAATGATGTTTTCATCAATCTCATCTAATTTCATGTTAAAAGATTTGAGGAAATCTAGTAAGTAGTAAAGGGGATTGATAACACTCAAATGTCCTCTTTAAAATCAATTAAAAGGGACATTGGTTGTAGCCAATAAAAATACCCAAAAAAGAGTCGAGGTCGAATCCCACATGAAATGGTTTATCATATAGAATACTATCAAGACATTCAGATTGTAAATTCATTCATTTGTAATAGTAAAAGCAAGTGGGTAGATGATTCCACCAATTTAATAAAAATATTTGGTTATCAATTGTCTCAAATAAACTAAGACTTCTGAGAATTCAAGAGTTAACAAACAATCTAGGGGTGTAGGGATTGAAAATCAATGTCACATAGGGATAATTGTGTTTCTCTAGTGAGAATACTCATGAAGAGGCTAGGTCATCTTCAATGACACTAATCTTCTTTCGATCTCAAAGCATCTTTGCATAGAATCTCCTTTCGGTCTCATCTATATAATATACCAAACAACCCAATACCATACTCACACTCTCTTTCTCTCTTGATGCAGAAGTAGGGTAAATAGATCCGACCCATAACCTCTATTTTCAAGCAAGTTACAGACATCAAACCTAAATTGCTAGTATCAAACTAATTACTCACTTCAATCAATCTCTTTCGAGCATCGACTGGAGATCAGAAGTAGGAATTAAGTTTGCAACCTTAACCCATAAGTTAACTCCATGCAAATTAGCCCAAATTCATGTATGAATAACAATAAAATAGAGCATAACACAATACCCACTACATTAAATCAACACCGAACCCCAAAAATGCACCACTAGATCTTGATGTTTTAGCCACCCATCCCAAAAAGCAAAAGAAGTATAGCTTTCATGAAAGAAGCCATGGGCAACATGAAGTTAATTCATAAAGAGACAACTCACTTTTAATTTTAACTTCAATTTGTCATTTCAAGTGAAAAGTTGAAAACACCCCAAAAAACTAGCAAGTGTTCTTCACAAGGCAAAGTGTTTATCTCCAAATCCAAACTCACCAAAGGTAAAAAAAAATGAGAATTGTTTCACACTCTTTTTCTCTCTCCTTTGAGCTATTTATAGTTTTCCAAAATTTGGCCCAAAACTCAATACACTACACTTTGTGTGATGTTAGTCGGCTCGCCAAACTCATTTGGCGAGTTATCATTCATGCTTCAACTCATCCTCTCTTGCGTTAGGCTTCAGGTGTTTGAACCTCAATTCACAAGCTAATTCAAGTTTTCCTTGCACATTCGGCAAATCACCGAGTACCACCTTAGTTCGCTTTGCGAGCCTTCAATTTTTCTCCTTGCACTGTCGCTTTGGGTGATGGTCAATAAGGTCGCCTTTCTTATTCGGCGAATCACCCTTTCTTTTGGAGTTCGCTGACCTGTCTTGATAAACACAAGTGTTGTGCACTGTCATTTAGCCTTTCTTGCTTGGCGATCATCAATATATATTTTGCACTACTTTTCACATTATTGGCCATTCTATCAAATATTCATCCTTGCTTTTTCTGTTAGCCTTCATAGATGAAAATCATCAAAATATCATAGAACAAAACAAAATTAAGCATTGAGGACACTAACTATTGAGCTAAATACGCCTCAAATGAGTGAAAATAAGTAATGACCCAAAATATACCCTAGGTGTAATATGGAGTATAAAACTGTTAGAGGCCCTACGCAATCCACTTAGCATACATCATACAAGATAATAGAAATAAATAATTCAAAAGATAGCATTTTACATTTCAAGAGTTTTGAAAAAGCACAAGTCTAGTCATAAGTATCAATAAGCCATCCAATACATTATAATGAGAGTAATTGGAACGTAACCCATACATCACATACAAAGTCTGAAAACTAGAAATGACATAAAGTTGTAAAATTATCTCGGTCCTTGGAACATGAGGACTCACCAATCTTCAAAGCCAATAAAACCAACGAACCATGAGTATTATAGGTAGGAACGTCGGACCCTACATTAGTAAAATAATGCAGGATACAAATATGCATTAGTACATGGAATGTACTGAGTGATGAGTGGTAGATTTTTACTCATTTAGGGTCTATTTAACTCAATTGTTAGTGTCCTCAATGCCTAACTTTATCTTTTTGTAATCAAATACTAATGATTTGCATCTACGAAGGCAATTGGACAAGGCAAGGACCGAAGCTTGAAAGAATGAAAAAAAATGCAAAAAAGAAAGTGCAAAGTGAACATTGTTAATCGTCTAAATGAAGGGAAGATCAAAAGGCGATGTGTTAAGTTAGAAAGGCGGTCCTGATGCATATCAGCCAGAGTGACAGTGTGCAAGGAAAATACTTAATGCTTGAACGGCAAACTAAGGTGGTATTCAGCGATTCATCAAACGTGAAAGGCTGACTTAATTAAATTTGCCAACTGAGATTCAAACACCTGAAGCTTAGAGCATCACAAGGCGAGCTGATGAGCAAAAAGTGATTCATCAAGCAAGTTTGGTGAGCCCAGCTTATGTCACCAAGTTGGCCACGAAGTGCATTTTGGGCCAAATTTTTAGAAAATATAAATAGCCCAAAGAATACAATTTTTAGAGAGTTTGAAAAGCGAGTTCAAGTGAGAGATTTTTGAAGAACACTTTACCTTTTAAGAACATTTTTCCTAGTCTTCTTGGGTTTTACATTTTGAAGCTTGAATTTGATAAATTGAAGTTATTCAAAGTGAGTTTAATCTTAATTGCTTGATTTCAAGTTACCCATGACTACTTTTATGGAAGGTATACTTTCTTTATCTTTTGTGATGGATGGCTAAAACCCCAAGATCTAGAGGTGCTCTAATGGGGTTATGTGTTGATTTAATGTAGTGGGTATTGTGATATGCCTTGTTCTGTTGTTGTTCATGCATGAATTTGGTCTAATTATCATGTGGTTAACTTAAGGTTTATGGTTGCAAACTCAATTCCTACTTACGATCTCTGGTTGATGCTCTAAAGAGATTAATTGGAGTGTGTAATTAGTGCAATACTAGTAATTTAGGTTTGATGTTTATGGCTTGCTTGAAACAGAGGTTATGGGTCGGATCTATTTGCCCTATTCTTGAAAGAGAGAATAGAGTAACATAATGGGTTGTTTAGGATTGTCATTAGATGAGGCCGAAAGGAGATTCTAGGCATAGATGCTTTGAGATCGAAAGATGATTAGCGTCATTGAAGATCACTTAGCCTATTCATGTATGTACATCGTTATAGAGCAATACAATCACTCATATGTGACATTGATATTCAATCCTTGCACTCCCAGGTTGCTTGTTTACTCTTGATTTCCTTTGAATTTTAGTTTAATTGCAACTATTGATAATCAAATTTTTATATTAAGTTGGTGGTGCGTCCACCTACTTGTTCTCACTATTACAAGTTAACTTATTTAAAGTCCAAATTTCTTGATAAGGAATTCTCTACGATATACCATTTCATGTGGGATTCGACCCCGACTCTTCATTGGTTTTTTTACTGAGTACGATCGCGCACTCTTTTAATTGGTTGTGGAGGGTGATTTGAGAGTTATCACTAAGTGTGGGGAAATATGCATAAAATAGACATAATAGACTTGAAGAAAAAATGGCATGTGAATCATGAAATATGGTCAAATACATTAACATAAATGACATAAGAAAAACTTTGAAGAAACATAGTCATTTTGTGGGATATTAGCTTTAACCGATCATAAGAGCTATATCATGGAATCCAGTATATCCCTCATACCAAAAGAAGAGGAATCTACTTTCCAAGGTAGAATCCTTACATATCATCTTTTTCTAAGTGGATCCACTAGCTGGGTTATTTAAGACAATCCTACAGGGGCACATAATTTGGAACTAGAGGTTCTACTATAGACTACCATATTTGAGTCTCCACCTCAAAGCCTCTCGGTGCTAAGTCTAAATCCCAACGGAATAAATAAAAGTAAAATATCAATATAACATAGGAAAGGCAATAATCAATACCAATCCACATCTTTCACGATCAAAACCTAGAATAGCTCCTTAAACATAATTCAAGATGAGGAAACCTTTCACCAATGTGAATCCATAAGTGAGAAACACCTTTCACAATCATGATCATAATATCATGTAAGAAAACCTTCCACAATATCATTGATACTTTCCTTTCAAAGCATCCTCAAATCATTTACAATAACTTCATAAAAACATGTATATCTTCATAAATTCATAGGTTCATGAGTTCATCATAGATTCATAGTTGAAATTCATAAATTAGGCATGGTCAACATAATTTCAATTAAATATCATATATTAACATTAAATCATGAATTAAAGGATTTAATCAACAAAGATAAATTATAATTTGGATGAAACCCATAAAGGTTGAATTGAAACCCTAACTTGATCAATTGAATATTGAATTGAAACATTAGAAATCTTGGGGGACCCATGGAAGAATGGATTCTATGGGTGAACACCCACATACCTTGGTATTGAAAGTCCAAAAAGAATGGAGGATTGAAGACTTGAATGGAACTGTATCTCTTTTTCTTTTTCCTTAAGTTGAGAAAATTTGGGGAGGATGAATTTGGTTAGATTTTGAGAAATTAAGAGAATGGGGTTTTAAGTGGATAATTGTAGGACCTAAAATTCTTATATAGGTCTTAGGATGAAGGCTAAAACGGCTTAGTTTTGATTTAAAATAATTAGGGAAAAGATCCAAAAGCCCCTTAAAATAACTACTAACCCCTCTCTACGGTTCGGACCTTCCTACGGACCTTAATGGTCAACATAGAAAAGTTCAGAAACTTTTGAAATTGCACCAACTTTGATGGGACTGTTCTACACCTTCTACTATCCGTAGACCCTAACCATAGAACTCGACTTAAACGTAAAAAAATCACTAAGTCTCGAACCCACCTACGGGACCTATCTACGACTCGTACATAGGTTTACGGGCCGTCCTGGTGAACCGTAAAAAGGGATACTGGACTTGATTTTAGAAAATTATTTTCCTTCTTCTTAGAGTTGTCATCTACAGCCAGTAGAAGCTTCTACGGTACGTATATGGGGCCCTTAGACACATCCTACAACCCAACAACTTCCTTTTTTTCTTTCCAAAGTCCGAGGTGTTACAAAATCTACCTCTCATCAAGGATCTATATATATTTTCTTGAAATCCTCAAGAAGTATCATTCCTTCTATTTTACGTGTTCTTATATCTCTATCTTGATGTTGCAGCATCCTTGAGTCACTCCTAATATAGAGTTTGAATCATACTCACAACACATTCTTCTATTTTTCCTTTTTGCTCTTCTATTAGTATTGCTCCCACTTGGAGCAATATGAGCAAGCTCTCATTCATTCATATCTGAAATGGGAATAAGAAAAAAGAAACATGGTTAATACCATTTAATGCGACAATGTATGTTACAAATTTCTGGTAGAAGAAAACATAATTTATAAAAGGAATTTCCACCAAATAATGTTATTTCAATATTCAAAGGATCGCAACTCATTCGATTCTTATCTTAATTACACTTATAATAAGTCCACGAAAAGCTATAAGCAAGTAGATCATGAAAATACAAGTTTTAAGCCAAAGGTTTGAACATACAGTTCCCAAAACGTAATCAAACAGAAGCAATTCGTTCTGGAAAACAATCCAAAAGCAGCCAACTTTCAAAATATTATATCTCACTCATTTTAAATTAGTTTTACTCTTATAATATATCCACGAAAAGCAACAAACGAGTAGATCTTGAAAACCTAGTTTCAATGCATACTTTTTCACTTTACAGCTCTACAAACGCAACAAACAGAAGTAGTTTTTTTCTGAAAAATAGTCCAAAATCAGCCAACTTTCAAAAAATCATATCTCACTCATTTTAAATTCTTTTTACTCTTAAGTTACAAACTAGTAGATCATGAATTTTAAAGATTCATGCCAAATTTTAAACATGCAGAATCAAAAACACAGGAAAACAACAGAAGATTCCCTTAAACCAATAAACCAAAAAACCAAAGAATTACTTTCATTGTAGGACAAGGAATCCTATCTTAATATGAGTCAGTATCACTATATGACAAAAATCATATCTACAATGTAATTAATCCACATTAAAAAAAAGCTTTAAAAAACTTCCCAACTTCTTCCAATTTTTCTTTTAATCAATTTTCAAGTAAAATTAGTCACAACACAGTGAAATCACATGGACGCATAAAAAGGGGATCAATCAACCATGCTTCGATACCAAAGAAAGAGTTTTAATGGCAAAACTGCAACGGATGTGTACCTTAATACTTGCAAAGAAAATTGTTGACAGTGCTTTTGTTGTAGATTTGCTCCAAATTCAAACAATGACAAGATCGAATTTGTCTCTCAAAGAAAATGTAATACAATTCACAAACTAAGAATCTCCTTAGTGTGTGTTGATTGAATTGTGAAAAATCTAGAATAGTTTTCTCTTCTGTTTCTTTTCTGGTTTTGGTTTTCACATTCTCCCCTATTTCCCCACGTTTAGAAAATTACTCCCATTAAGAGTCTTTTAAGGAGAGGTGAACAATTACTCTTTAACTATTTCCTCTTATCCTTTAAAACAAAATTACCCATTAATTAATTAATTAAATCAGATCGGGTCGATCCACATGGGCGATCCACGACCCAAAACATAAACTAAAGAATGAATAATAAATAGGTCATCAAATTGAGTAACTTATTATCACAAACCAGAGGTATCCCCTAGATGTAACATAGCGTATAGGACCGCGAGAGACTCATACAAACCACTTAGCATTCATAACATAAGAAATAAAACAAGGAAGTAAAGACAACATTTCAAGTCCAGTAGTTTTATAAAAGTAAAGCGGAAGTCTAAAACACATTAGCCATCTAGTATAATAGAATGAAATTGGGCCTAGCCCATATATCATGTCCAAAACTGGAAGTAAGAAAGAAAACTAAAACAATGGAAATCCATCTTCAGAGCATGAGGACTCACCAAAGCTCGGGAACCTCGTAATCAACCACTAGCCACCAAACTGAGAAACCTGACTGTCGGACCCTACATTTGAAAAAATATAGGTAAGAGTATGTGTTAGTACCAAATAATGTACCAAGTATGATAGCTATGCATAAAACATTTAAATCATGCTAAAAGAGGATATTTCATGACATGCAATTGATCAAGCTAAAACAGGATATAAAAGGGTTAGAGAACATAAGTCATAAAACGTGGTCAACGCAAGCTAACATCATTTAAAACCTTTGAACACATACGCGATACTTCTTGAAGTAACCTTAGTTCATTATTATTGAGGGAAGTTTTCTTAACCGACATAGAGACCATGTGAGCTATAACATGATCCCACTGTGTCTCCCACACCGAAAAGGGTTTTCCTAGTTGCCAAGGTAAGGACCATGAACTTCCAGCTTAAGTGGACGCACTAGCTAATGTCTATCTAGATAATCATCTTATGACACACATAGGTAAGGGATACAAAGATTGTTTCTAGAATCTCAGCCTCTACTAACGGGAGAGCTTCCATCTCAATATCATCTCGGTGCTAAGCATAACTCCCATGAAATAGTCATTTCTTACTTGTTCTTATTATCCATGGAAGAGCACGTCATCTTGTCAATCTAAGCTAAGTCATTATTTATGGAAAGGTATCATTCAATAACCAATCCAAGCTAGGTTTCATTAGGATAGCTCTTAATCTTTAATTCAATTAGGTGAGAAGACCTTTCAACCTTAGAATCCTTATTATGGGAGAAAACCTTTCACAATCATGTTTTCACGTGTATATGAGAAAATCTTTTCAACAACACAATAACAGCATCATCATTGATACTTTACTCTCAAAGCATCCTTAAAACATTTGCATAGATTTCATAAGAACATGCATAATTTCATAATTTACCTTTCAAGGTTCAAAATCACTTTCAATCATCAACATTTAGAAAACATGGGTTAGATATGGATTTCATCATAAAATCATGCAATTCTATCAATACATGCTTGATTTCATAAAACTCTTCCTTGATAATCAAAATCCCACATCATATGATCATAAATTGAAAAACATAGGGATTACATGGATTCATATGAGAATCATCATAAAATCATAGTATTTCATCAATTCATGCATAAGAGATCATAATTCAATCATTTAAATCAATAATCAAGAGAACCCATGACAATTGAAGAAAACCCTAACTCAATTAGGGGATTTCTAACATAGAAAATAGGAGAATTTGGGAACTCCATGAATGGAAGGAATCCATGGATGAAAACTATCATACCCTGAAGCCAATTACTTATCTTCAATGGAGGAATTGAGACTTGACTTGAAACCCTAGGTTGAATCCTTCTTCTTCAAGCTTTCTAGAGAGAGAAATATTTGAGAGAGAGGATTTGTTCTTCTTTTTGGTGAATTTGAAGAGAATGAAGTGAATGAATTAATTTGGGGGTTGGAGTCACTTATATATGTCTATAGATGAAGGGTACAACGACATAGTATTACACTAGACTAATTAGGAAAAGACCCAACTACCCTTAAATAACTGTCAATATGCCGACCACGACCCTCGACCGACGGACTGTAGACTGACCAATGGTCCATCCTGCACAACCGTCGTCCATCATCAGAAGCTGTATTCTGGGGTCATGATCCACAGACCCTCAACCATGGACCGTAGACTGACCGACGATCCGTTGGTCAGGCCATGGTTCTGGGCCTCTGGATCTAAGTTGGGGTGACTAACCACGGACCACACCTACGGTCCTAGGTCCCATCCACGGGCCGTGGGTGGCCTCCGTCGGATGGCACCTGCAACTTCTTAAAAGCTATTACTTTTCCCTCTTTCGAATCCGGGGTGTTACACTTATACTTTGCTTACACATGTAGAAACACAATAGAGAAAGTGATAATTGACTAATTTATGAAAAAACATTCAATATTGAGAATCCAATTATATCAAAGAACAAATATTATAATTAAAATTTTGTAGAACATAAAATTCATTAAAGAGTAAGAATTTTACAATCTTTCAAGTTCTTAATATATGTGACAATACCAAATTTCCAATATTAGAATATTAAAAAATGATCATTCATAATCTTAATGATGTCATTGATTACCGTGCAAAGCGCAGGTAAGTTATCTAGTTAAAATCACTCCTATTAAATATAAGTTATCTAAACATTGAAAAATAAATAGTATTTAATTGCAAGGGTAAAATAGACATAAAATGACAAATTATTCATTAATTTTATAAATTGAATAAATTTTATTAAAAATTTCAAAATAATATAATAGATGAATAAAAACGAAGGAATGGAGTATTTGATATCTTAAACCGTGTTTTTGTTGTAGACATTTTCAAGTGATGGACCAGAGTAATTGGCAAATCACAAAATCCAAACTTTTTATATGCATATTTATTGTGTCACTCTTTTAATGAAATTTCTTTATATATTGATTGATAATGATAGAGACCCCACTATTATAATTATATTCCACCGACGAAATTGAACACATTATCCGCACATTTACAAAGCTATTCAAACTTGCACAAATAGGAAAAAAACATTTAATCAAGCAAGAATTGTCGGAAGATATAGGCCAAGCAACTTCTTTTTCTTTTTGGGGTCACTATATTTTATTGACTCCGTTCATCTTTACTTGTCTGTTATATTATTTTAATATGCTTAAAAATATATGTTTAGTTTATATAACCGATGAATAATTTATTATATTGTGTCTATTTTACCTTTGCAGTTAAATACTATTTATTTTTCAATGTTTGGATGACTTATATTAAATAAGAGTAATTTGGTAAAATTATTTGTATCATTTACTGCTTTTTAATCTCTATGTTAAGTTAATAATGAACGTTGAATAGAAAGAATATTTTATTTTATTTTATTTTATTTTTGTTGGTCGAGTTGGTAGTTGGAAAGGTGACACTTGACCCCAACCCCCCAATAATTTCAATTGATTGAATATATCAACACACAAAGTTTATACATTTTCTTGCCCTTTGCCGACTTCCCAACCCCAAACGTATACAACTTCTTCACTACTTGAAGAAGCTTTTCACACAACTCAAATCGAAAAGCACAAATAAATCTCCATCAACTATATATAGTACATGTGTGCAATCAAAGGTGAATCAAATAACTAAATTGATGGAATTAATTCTTTACCTCTTGTTTTGGTTAATTAAAGACTATTAAACAAGGTTTGATTTCATGTTAAATAAGTGTACAAACCACTGAAATATAATATTTCATCCATTCCAAAATTATAAGTGTTATCTTGCAACAACTAAAAGAAATCCCAAAATAAGTGTTACTATAGAAACTCAAGATAGTTAATTAGTACTCCCTCCGTTTAAAAAAAATAATTTACTTTCATTTTAGTCGTTTAAAAAAGAATAACCCTTTTTCATTTTTGGAGACACTTTAATTTCACTTTTCTATGTGGCATGTTAAAGACCACAAGATTAAAGAGAATTTTGGTACATTTGACATAACTTTAGTTTAGGACCATGAGATTGATATTTTTTTTTTTCTTAAACTCTGTGTCAAGTAAAACTAGGTCATTCTTTTTAAAATGGAGGAAACATTTTTTTTAACTATGCCCTCATATTTCATTGTCTTAATAGTGTTGAAGTTTCAAGAGCATTTATTAAATAAGGGTAATTTACTAAACTACATATTGTATTAATTGATTTCTTAATGGATGTGATTTTTGGTAGGGTGAACTTAATTTGGGGCGAAGGAACAAAGGCAGATCTAGGGGGTCGGGAGGGTATTCACCCGAACCCCCTAGACAAAATATTATGTTGTGTGTGTAAGGTGGTTTTTTTTTTGTTTCTTACGTATATAAATAGATTTTAAATTTTCTGAACATAAAATAAAACAAGAGGTTGACTTACTAAATTAAGAAATTTAAAATTTAACTTGGAAGTCTAAAGTAAAATCCTAGGCTTTATATTTTTATTTTTCAAACCAATTAAATAAAAATTCTAGCTCCGTCGCTGTGGAGAAATATTAAATGGACAAATATTATTTTATTTTTAGGTCGGATAAACAACAATCTAACTACCTTAGACGATATTGCTAAATTTTGAGTTCAGTATTCTTCATATAGTACTCCTTCCATCCTGTGTTATTTATTCATTTTCTTTTTACACGTCTTTTATGATACAATAATAATATATTCAGTATATTTCATTAAATGTGATCTGGAAGAGGTAGAGCATACACAAATTTTATTATTACTTCGTAGATATAAAGAGGTTGTTTTCGAAAAACCTTCAAGCTTAAGTAAATCAAACCTAAAAAAAATGAAGAAAGCATAACAATTAATACCAAAAACAATGTAGAGCCTACAAGACAAAAACAACACCAACATCAAAATATATAGTGTGATAATCGAAACACAATACACAACATATGCCGATATATAACAAAAGCAAGACAAGATAATACTCTACTCCTACAAACCTTCTACCCAAATGTGTGACCTTCACTCCTTCCTATCTAAGAATCATCTCCTCAGTAATATGAAGTTGTATCATGTCCTGTCTAATCACCTCTCTTCAATACTTTATCGGTCTACCTATACCCCTCGGCGTACCCCTCTAACCAGCCTCTGCACCTCCTCACCATGGCGTATGCGCCCCTCCTCTTTGCGTACTCAAACCATCTCCATCTCTTAAGAAATTATAAATAAGAAAGATACATTTATTTATTTGCTAGCTCTTTCTGATATACACTCTATTTATGTGTTTTATCTATGAATATCAAGATTAACATTGAAGATTTTTTTTGAAACTTGATTATATTTGTACTCTCAGAAGAACTAATTTTGATGACAAATGGAAAAAAAATTAGTTAATCTTCTTAATTTTGTAGATAAATAAGTAATTTGAAACATATACTTTTAGTACTATGGAAAAGTAATGTGAGACGAAGAAAGTATTTTTTAAGTAGTTGCTTCAGATCTTGTCCTTTGGTTTGAAATCAATTAATTCAAGTAAGAGGAGTTTCCATAAATAACTATAGCTTGGAGCATAATTATGAATAATAGTTATAGTTTGCTTAATTACATTTCATAGAAACAATATTAGAGAGGAGAGAGGTGAGTAAGTTGTACCTCAATTTGAAACTAAGATACACATATCATAGATACACAATACACAATACACATATATACAATATCCTCTCTTTCCCAAATCTAGCTCGCCTCTCTTCCGATCTCGCTCATAAATACAAAAATCCACATATTAACTTTGAAACTAAACTATCTATACATAGATACACATTGTGTCTGTCACGCCCCGAGGCTACCCCTTGATGTAAACACGGGATTTAGGATCACGAGTGACCCCAAGCTAACCTTGCTGGCATATCATGAGCATACTAAGATAAACTGAAATGAGAAATACTATGCGGAAGCTTAAGACCATAATTCACTGAAATGATGAGGAATACCCAAAACTGTCTTAATATAAACGACTATGAGTTTAATAACAACTGGAAGATCAAACTCAAAACAAAAACTGAATCTAACTATGTTTGAATAAAAGCCTTTAACTGACTAGAGATGCAGGGACATGCCCCTAACTAACTCTAGGAACACTGAAACTAAAAAGAAAAGACTGAATAGAAAGCATCCTCGACAAATGAGGGCTCACCACTGATACTGCTGAACCGGAGATCGAAAACCGATCTATGCATGATGTGAGTGCTGAGTACATGAACCTACATCACGAGAAGATGTAGCGCAGAGTATGTGTCAGTACTTGAAAGGCACTGAGCAAGCAGGATGGGATAAAGCTAAACAATATATACACATAACTGAACCAAGCAATAAGAGCAATGATATAATCTAAACTGAATGCAAATACTAAAATATACTACATACTGAGCTAACTGAGTAAATGACCAAGTACATAACATGATGAGACTGAAGACTGAACTATAACTGGTAACCTGGTCAATGAACTAGAGTCTGAATATGGAAGCTACTATTAACGGACATAAAACCACGAGAGCTATCCGTGGAGTCCAATGTTTATACCCCATCGAGAGGACCCAATATACATTTTCATGGGTATAAAGGCATGACTGGCGTGATCACTAAATATGTTGCCCACAGAGGGGACTTATCCTACGGGGGCACGTAGTTCTGGGACTATGAGGGTGACTGACCCTTAGTCCACTCGGTATTGAGCGTACTCCCAACTGAATACCTAAGTAATATAGTGTAATTGAATTTCCGTAATACTGATAGCTCAAATACTGACATGCTAACTGAAAATGCAAGATTAATATAATGATAATGAAACATTCTTAACTAGGCATGTATATCTGAATAAATTGACCTAGCAAGTGTAATTCATGAACTAAGAGAGTCTACACAACTAGGGTTCTGAGTTTTCATGCAAAGAACTAAGCAACGATTCTACGAAAATATGATAATCTGATTAGGAATACTCTAATAGTTAATTAACAACTTATTTAGAAACCCCAGGTCTAAACAAGATAAAGGGAATCAAGAATCTACGGAATTCTAGGGACCTAGTGGATGAAAGGAATCCACCAGTGAAATCCCGCATATCTGGTGACAAATTTCATGGAGAAATCTTTTATTTCGGGGCTGGAACCAGAGGACACCTTGTTGCATTCTTGAGAGGGTTGGTAGACTCTTTCTCCTCTTTTCTTTCAACTTGGATGAATTTAAGAGAATAAGTAGACTTGGGTAAAGTCCAATTAAGTTACTAGGCTAAAATTAATCAAAACGACGTAGTTTAGGGGTTAAACGACGTAGTTTAGGTGTCCGACGCATAGGGAAAACACCAAAACAACCCTGACTTAAAAGTTGTCGGGGACTACCGACGGACCTGACGGATGGACCATCGATGGACTTACGGTCCATCCTGGTCAACCGGCATTTGGCTTCAGAGAATGCTTCCCAGGGTCTGAACCACGGACCTGGACCACGAACCATGGTCCCACCTACTGTCCGTAGGTCCCGGCGTGGGTAGACCCTTGGCTAAGATTTTCTAGGTTTTTGGGGAGGGACTGCAAGTGGCCAACCACAGACCCCACCTACGGTCCGTGGGTCAACCTACGGTTCGTGGGTGGTCCCCATTGGTGGCACCTGTAACTTCTATTTTTCTGCAATTTGGTCTTTCTAGCATAATAGATGTTGCATTATCTCCTCCTTGGGAACATTCGTTCTCGAATGAAGACTAAACTAGCTGAATATGGAGGGAAAGGGCTGCAAACTCTACCACTAAGTACTGGAAACTGAAATATGATTGAACAACGTTCCAAGAACATACAAATACGCTGAAAATGCAAGTATAACTGAAGGAACATGATACTAAGACTGATTTTACGCATGAGTAACTGAAAGACTGGAGAAGAACTATTACCTCAAGTGGAATGGAATCGGAAGGAAATAGATGAGGATAATTGGCCTTCATGGCTGCTTCTGCTTCCCAAGTAGCTCGCTCTACGGACTGACTCCTCCACAAAACCTTAACTGAAGCGACTTCTTTGTTTCTCAACCTTCGAACCTGACGATCAAGAATCTCAACTGGCTCATCCTGATAAGTGAGACTATCCTTCACTATCACACTTTCCAATGGTAGTATAGATGTTGGATCACCCACAAACTTTTTTAATAACGAAATGTGAAAGATTGGATGCACCGCTGCTAGTTCTGCTGGCAACTCTAACTCATAAGCCACTTTACCTACTCTTTTCAAGATTCTGTAAGGGACTAAATATCTAGGACTGAGCTTCCCTTTCTTGCCAAATCTCATCACCCCCTTCATAGGCGACACTTTCAGGAAAACCCAATTACCAATTTGGAACTCCAAGTCCCTTCTCCTTACATCTGCATAGGACTTTTGGCGGCTCTGGGCTTTCTTAAGTCTCTCTCTGATGAGATAAACTTTTTCCATAGCATCATGAACCAAATTTGGTCCTATCAAGGCTGCTTCACTAACTTCGAACCAACCAACTGGAGAACTATATCTACGGCCATACAATGCCTCATAAAGGGCCATTTGAATACTAGAATGGTAGTTATTATTATAGGCGAACTCTATAAGAGGAAGGTGATCATCCCAACTACCCTTGAAGTCGATCACACAAGCTCTTAACATGTCCTCTAAGGTCTGAATGGTATGCTCTGCCTGACCATCCATCTGTGGATGAAATGTTGTGCTGAGATTAACTTGAGTACCAAGACCTTTCTGAAATGACCTCTAGAAATGAGAGGTAAATTGGGGACCTCTATCTGTGATGATAGACAAAGGAACCCCATGCAACCTGACTATCTTATTAATGTAAAGCTTGGCATAGTCCTCCGCCGTATTTGTAGTCTTAACAGCCAAAAAGTGAGCGGACTTAGTAACTCTGTCTACTATCACCCAAATGGAGTCATGATGTCTGCGAGTACGAGGAAAACCTGTAATGAAGTCCATGTTTATCAATTCCCACTTCCATGTAGGAATGTTAATCTCTTGAGTCATACCTCCAGGTTTCTGATGTTCTACCTTCACCTGCTGACAATTAGGGCACTTAGCCACATAATCTGCTATATCCTTTTTCATGTCATTCCATCAAAAGACTTCCCCCAAGTCACGGTACATCTTAGTGGTGCCTGGATGAATAGAATACCTGGAGTTATGGGCTTCTGAAAGGATATGTTGTCTCAAATCACCCACCTTAGGAACACATAAAAGACCCTGGTAGCGAAGCACACCATCTCCCACTTGGGAGAAAACCTCAACTTTCTGCTGATGAACTTCACCCTTCAATTGAAGCAATATAGGATCATTGTCTTGTTTTTCCTTAACCTCCGCTACCAATGAAGATTCTGACCCATTCTGAACTATTACACTATCATCTGATATGCTCATAAGACAAACTCCTAAGCGAGTAAGCCGGTGAACATCCTTCGCTAATGCCTTCCTTTCTTCCTCAACATATGCTACACTACACATAGATAGTCTGCTAAGAGCATCAGCTACTACATTGGCCTTACCAGGATGGTAAAGCACATTCATATCATAATCCTTGAGGAATTCAAGCCATCTCCTCTAGCAAAGATTTAACTCTTTCTGGGTGAACACATATTGAAGGCTCTTATGGTCTGTGAACACATCTACGTGTACACCATACAAGTAATGTCTCCAAATCTTTAGGTCAAATACTATAGTTTCAAGCTCGAGGTCATGAGTCAGATAGTTCTTCTCATGCACCTTAAGTTGTCTAGAAGCATAAGTTATAACCTTACCTCGTTGTATCAACACAGAACCCAGGTGGACTCTGGATGCATCACAAGAGATCACATAGCCGTCTGAACCCTCTGGTAGAGTCAGAACAAGAGTTGTAGTCAACCTAGTTTTTAGTTCTGCGAAGATCTTCTCACACTCATCTGACCACTGAAACTTAACCTTTCTCTGAGTCAACTTAGTAAATGGAGAAGCTATGGATGAAAATCCTTCCACGAACCTTCTGTAATAATCCGCCAAACCTAAGAAACTTTTGCTATCTGTAGGAGAGGTGGTTCTGGGCCATTGCTTCACTGCCTCTATTTTTTTAGAATCCACTTGGATCCCTTTGCTAGACACAATATGCCCAAGGAAAGCAACTGATTGTAACCAAAACTCAAAATTGCTAAACTTAGCGAATAACTGGCGATCCTTGAGAGTTTTCAGGACAACCCTCAAATGAGTCGCATGTTCTTCCTAATTTCTAGAGTAAATGAGGATATCATCAATAAAGACGATAACGAACAAGTCCAAATACTGCTTGAACACCCTGTTCATCAAATCTATAAAAGCTGCAGAAGCATTTGTTAGTCCAAATGACATAACTATAAATTCATAATGACAATACCGAGTTTAGAAGGTTGTTTTCGAGATGTCACTATCTCTGACTCTGAGCTGATGATAACCGGATCTAAGGTTTATTTTCAAAAAATGGCTAGCACCCTGAAGTTGATCAAACAAGTCATCAATCCTGGGGATATGTTACTTATTCTTGATTGTGGCTTTGTTCAATTGCCTATAATCGATGCACATCTTAAGAGAACCATCTTTCTTTTTCACGAACAACACCGGTGCACCCCATGGGGAAATACTGGGTTTGATGAAGCCCTTATCTAGAAGGTCTTTCAGCTGAACTTTTAATTCCTTCAGCTCAGTTGGAGCTATCTTGTAAGGAGGAATAGGAATAGGCTGGGTATTTGGAAGGAGATCAATTCCAAAGTCGATTTCCCTTTCGGGAGAAACTCCAAGAAGATCTTCTGGAAATACTTCTGGAAACTCATTAAATGCTGGAACTGAATCAAGAGTTGGGGATTCAGAGCTTGAATCCTTAAACCAAACTAGATGATAGAGATACCCTTTAGAGATCATCTTTCTGGCCTTAAGGTAAGAAAGGAATCAACCCATCGGCACTAAGTTACTACCCTTCCATTATAAGATTGGTTCACTTGGGAACTTAAAACAAACGATCCTAGTTCTACAATCGACTGAGGCATAACAGGAATGTAACCAATCTATGTCTAGAATGATATCAAATTCTACCATTTCTAACTCTACTAGATCTGCTGAGGTGATTTTTTGAGAGACTACAACAGGATAATTTTGTATACCCGTCTAGCTATAACTGGGTCACCAACTGGATTAGAGACTGAGAAGGGTTCTGAGAAAGTTTCTAGACTGACATTGAAGTTTACTGCTATATATGGAGTTAAAAAGGAAAGAGTAGCCCCTGGATCTAACAAAGCATAAACATCTAAGTGAAAGACTCGTAACGTACCAGTAACCATATCAGGACAATTTTCCTGGTCCTGGCGAGCCTGGAGAGCATACAACCTGTTCTGGTACGCTGAAGCTCTAGACTGAGCCCTACTATTGTTACCTCATTGACCCTGTTTAGAAGAAGGGAAATCCCTCAACCTGTGACTAGTATGACCATACCCAAAACATTCATCCTTCCTTGTAAGACACTCGCCCGGATGGTTCTTACCACACTTTGGACAAGTTGGATAGGTCCTAGTAACTGAAACACTCCCCTGAGGATTAGAGCATGATGCCTTACCTTTCTGATCCTGTTGAAACCTGGGGGATGGAGCACTAGCTTATGAAGGTGCTGGAGCTGAAGACCTCTGCTGAAACTGCGAGCAATTTCTACCACCCGATTTTTACTTAGAGTACTCACAGTATCCTGTCCTAGTCTTCTTGTTGTTATTAGCTTGTTCCCTAAGCTTATCTCCCTCAACCTTTGAGAAAGCGTCATGAGCCTAAAGATGTTCATATCTTATAGCAACATAGCATTTCTGCACTCTGTTTTCACCAAGTCAGATACTCCAAAAAGGAACTTACTCATCTGCACCCTGGATCGGCAACCATATATGGAGCATACCTGGAGAGCTGGCTGAACTTGAGTCTATACTCTTGGACTGTCATAGAACCTTGCCTCAAATTCATGAATTCCGGAGCTTAAGCCTCTCTCAACTCTCTTGGAAAGAACCTGTCCAGAATATCTTTGGTAAAACACTCCCAAGTCATAGGAGTTGCATTTTCACCCATGTTTTCCTTCCATTGAGTGAACCAAATGTGAGCTACATCCTTGAGCTGGTAGGACGCCAACTCTACCTTATCATTTCCAGTTACTTGCATCACTCCAAAGATCTTTTTGACCTCATCAATAAAATTCTGGGGATCCTCACCAACTTGCGACCCTATAAACTCAAGTGGATTCATCCTAACAAAATTACGGACCCTAGCTGCCACTGATCCACCACTAGAATTTGCAGGAACTGGAACCTACTGATTGTTCTTGTTGGCTATAATGTGGGCCAAAACTTGAACGACGTTCCAAAACACAGAATTCGAAACCTCATGGTCTGGGACTGGAAGAACTGCGTTAGCGTCACGGGCATTAGTATTCCTTGCGTAAGCTCTACGAGGAGGTATGATCTGAAAATGCATAACGTCGAGTTAGAAAGGAGATCATACCCACGCACTATAATAATAAAAATAAAGTGAAGTTTTTCCTAAAAACACTTCATAGCCTCGCCCTCGTAAGTGTGGCGCGCTTCACACTCATGAAAGGGACTCTACTTAGTGCGGCTTTTCAGACATCCTAGGACTCTTAAACCTAGTGCTCTAATACCAAGTTTGTCACACCCCGAGGCTACCCACTTGACGTAAACACGGGATTTAGTATCATGAGTGACCCCAAGCTAACCCTGCTGGCATATCGTGAGCATACTAAGATAAACTGAAATGAGAAATGTTGTGCGGAAGCTTAAGACCATAATTTACTGAAATGATGGGGAATACCCAATACTGTCTAATTATAAAAGACTGAGTTAATAACAACTGGAAGATCAAACTCAAAACAAAAATTCAATCTAACTATGTCTGAATAAAAGCCTCTAACTGACTAGAGATGCTGGGACATGCCCCCAACTAACACTAGCAACACCGAAACTAAAAAGAAAAGACTGAACATAAATCATGTCAATCGTCCTCGACAAATGAGGACTCACCACTGATACTATTGAACTTGAGATCAAAAACCGATCTATGCGTGATCTGAGTGATGAGGACATGAACCTACATCATGAAAATATGTAGCACAGAGTATGCGTCATTACTTGAAAGGTACTGAGCATGCAAGATAGGATAAAACTGAACAATATATACACAAAACTGAACCAAGCAATAAGAGCAATGATATAATATGAACTGAATGCAAATACTGAAATATATTGCATACTGCACTAACTGAGTAAAATGACCAAGTACATAACATGTTGAGACTGAATACTGAACTATAACTGGTAACTTGGTCAATGCACTAGAGTATGAATGTGGGAGCTACTATTAACCTACATAATCCATGAGAGCTATCCGTGGAGTCCGATGTTTATGCCCCATAGAGAGGACCCTATACGTTGCCAGGGGTATAAAGGCATGGCTGGCCTGATCACTAAATATGTTACTAATATGCTCAAATTACACCTCCTAAAAGAAGCAAAAGCTATCGTTATCAAGTAAAGAACCCAACTTGTAGGTTGGGGTCGATCCCACGAGCAAAATGGTTTAGACTTTACTTTAACCAACAATTATATTCAATTAGTCAAATTACTTCCAAAAACAAGTAATTAAAGGGGGGTTTGTGAAACAAATTGTAAGAATTCAATAAGTAATCAGTAATCAAAAGTCAATTTTGGTTGTTATCAAGATGAGAGAAATAACTAGGGTATACGTGTTCCCCACAAGCTCATAACTCAGTAATCCTAGTAATAGCAATC